>CAUYPK010165952.1:0-59817 GCA_963574355.1 Loris lydekkerianus | reverse complement strand
GACTCTGTCCAAAAAGGAAGGGAGGGAGGGAGTGACGAAATAAACCTGCTCTTGAACTTTAATTGCAGGGCATTTGTCTGAATTTGAGTGTTTCTTGACACTGGATAAACGTGTGGTAGTGTCTGTCCACATTCTTTGATGTTCCTCCTTTCAGGAAATGAAGTCTAATTCCTTTCACCTGAAGGGTGACCTGAACTCAGTGACTCACTTCTGATGAAAGGAGTGCAGCATGAGTGACAGTGTGTGATTCCAGAAAGGAAGCCACAGAAAGCCCTTCAACCTTTTCTCACTCGGTGTCTCTTAGATTGCTGGGTCTGCAGCAAGTTAGCTGCCCTGCTCTGGGGAGAGATCCCTGTCAAAGCCAGCAAGGGAATGAGGCCTCCTGTCAATAGCCAGATGAGGAAGACACCTTGGGAAAAGACCCTCTGTCCACAGCCAAGCTTCTGGACACCAGCAGCTCCCACCAAGGTCCATCACCACCGCTCAGCTAAACCACTCCCAGACACCTGGGCAACAAAATCTGAGGGATAACTGTGTTGTCTTAAGCCACCAAATTTTGGAATACCTTTTTTGCACAGAAATAGATAAACAGATAATTTGCATAAAGTATTGCCTGTGAGTCACTAGCGTATCACATCATGACAGGATGGAAGCTGTTTGAGATTTTTTTTTTTTTTTTTTTTTTAATGCCCATATGATTTTTGTAAAGAAAAACCATCCTGGGGAGAGGGTGACCTAGCAGGAAATGTCAACTCAGTATTAAATTCACCTGAGAAGTGGGCATTTTGTTTGATTTTTTTGCTGTGACCCATTCACTTATTCACTCTCTGATGTATATACTGCCTTGTCTCTGCTGCCCTTTGTAAGTTGGTCTCAGACTGGTACCATAGGGACAAGTGGCTGACACACTGGGTTTGGGATGAGGTCAAATGAGAGGCAGGAGTGAGAGGGTAAATGTCAAGTGAAAGAGTGTAATAGAGACAAAAATAGAAAATCAAATGTGGACTGTGAATCATTTCTTGATTGGACTACGTGACATTGAGCTTTTGTAGGTCAAAGCTGGTTGGATAGGTACTTTTGCTTGGCCTAATAAATCATTAATGGACAATTCTTATTGACCTTAGCATTTAAAAAATTAAATAGAGCACCCAAAACAAAAACAAACGAAAAATGTAAGTCAAGAAAGAAAGAAGAAAGGAAGAAAGGAGAGAGGAAAGAAAATTATTTTATTAGTAAATTCCTTGGTGATCTGTAAAGCCTGCCTGAGTCCTGACTTTATCAATCACTATGAACCTTGTCATAGGCATTGAGCCCTCATGATCCTCAATTTTCTTGTCTTGTTCATGAGTGTAATAATATGAACTCTCACACAAGTTGACTTTGAGGCTGTAATAAAATATTGTGCATGCAGAGGACTTCTTAAAGTACTGTCCACTCCAAACAGGCTGTGGATATTGAAACTGGTCCTCTAGACCTGAGGTTATAAACAAATGGATCAACTACGCTCTTGTCTACTGAAATTACTTTTGAGATCTCCATAAGGAAAACGGGAGAGTATATTCTCTAGGTATTATGGACCAGTTGTTTTCTCACAAAATTTGTGTGTTGAAGTTCTAACCCCTAGTACCTCCGAATGTGACTGTATTCAGAAATAGGGCTTCTAAACAGGTACTGAAAGTAAAAGGAGCTGTTACAAGGGACTCTCATCCAGTCTGACCGGCAGGTGCCTGAGATCAGGACACAGACATACACATCAAGAAAACCACAGCAGATGTCCACCTGCGGCTCAAGAAGAAAGCTCTTGAATGAGAGAGACTACCCCAGTTGACAACGCCTTAATCTCAGACTTTTGCCCTCTACAATTGTGAGGAAATAAACACCTTTGGTCTAAGCCACCTGTCTATTGTTCTTTTTTATGGCAGCCGCCTAGAACACTAAAACCTCCCCGTTCCCCCAGGTGTTAGTCTGGGGCCTCAGACGCTATGTCAGGTTCAATCATCATTTAACCATGTAGATTTAGAATTAGCTAGTCTCTGAGCAGCAGCTCTGTGGAGAGAAAAAGATCATGACGTGTAGTGTGACGGGGATGTCTTAAGAATTGTTACTTAATTGTATAATCTTGGAAATTTTCTATGTTGCTTTAAAATAGATTAAAAGGTTAAAAGCATTATTGAAGTTGTTCAAATGTAAGTTATTTTGCACCCTCTCCCATGGGGGCAAGAGCGCCTATGTCCCACTGTGGGCTGAGACCCCTGGGTCCTCCTGGTCCCTCCATCCAGCTCTGGGCTTTTTCTGATCTAGTCTCCTCTCCACTGTCCTCTTCTCTCTCTTCCTCCTTCTCCTCTTCCTCCTCTCAGCCCTTCTTGCTGGGGTCCCCAGATGCCTCCGTTCCCCTCCCCTGTATTAGCTCGGGTCTTTTCCTAAAAATACTTTTTACTGCATATTTAGACTCCTTGTTTGATTTTCCATGTCTCATAACTCTCTTTTATATTATTTATGCTCTAACATTCTAGAATCTTTTATTCCATTTAGCATTTTTTTTTTTACTGCGGAAACATCATTTTGTGACAATGGTGTATAACTTATGTTACCCCTTCTTACCCACGTACACATTAAGGATGAGAGAGTGAAATTTTCATAAGTAACATCAGTCATCCCCACATTTTAATTGTCTCCTGCAACTATAGAAACTCACAGCTAGAACTGTCTAAGAGCCAATCTTCAAAGCAGTAAAATAAGCCAGAATTTCATGAATGATTGCTAAGTGAATAAAAGTAGACTGATGTAACTTTAAAATGCTGGAAAACTTGAAATGAGAACAGTTTAAATTCGGTTGAGGTCATAAAAAGTAGAATTGAAGCTATAGAAAGACAACGCAATGATTAAGAGAAAAAAAATAGACACATTCTCCTAGAACACAGAAATAAAATGGGTGGAGATAAAATAGAAGTGTGAAACAGAAAATAGAGACCTATGCCATATATTATCGATTTTTTTTTTCAAGAAAGAAATGGATTAAAGTTCAGGACCCAATCTCTCTTTTTATATGTAGCTTTTCCTAGAAGCTGGAATATAAATAAGGCCAGCATTGCCACTTCTTGGAAGAAATCACAGCCATTCCTCTGAGTTTCTGGCTTGCCTCCATTATCTACTTGCAGAGTTCTTCCAAATGTGTGATGGGTGAGGTGAGGGGAGCTCTGCACTCACCACAGCTGCTCAACATTGGAAAGCCTGGAAAGGGAAGCCTAGGAGAGCTCCCCCTCCATATGGGGGCCAGTATTGTTTTCTTTTCCCTCTGACATATGTGTTCCAGCTTCCTCTTTTCTTGCTGTTGAAGTAGTGAGATGGAAACCGTGGGGAGGGCAGAGCAGGCCCCAGGCCATTGACTTGTCAGAGTTCTACACTGTTGTAGATAAGAGAGATTTCCCCACACTATGATTTTTAACTCCTCAGAGAACTAGAATTATATAGGGGCTAGATACTAAAGTTAAGATTATAGTAGAGTATTTATTTATTTATTTACTTTCTTTGGCCAATATTGTCCCTGGTAACACTCTCTTTTTTTGTGAAATTTATAAGAGTATAAGAGACTAAGCCCAACTGTGTTGGTTTAAGGGTCCTGAGTTTCTTTAAGGACTTTCTTAATTAATAGCTATCATTTCCCTTTTTAAGTGCTAGTTAAATAAGGAGTGAAAAGAGAAGATCCTATTGACATGTCAATAGCACTTAAAATTTGATTGGACATTTTTTATAAGAGGAGCTGAGACGCCTATAAGATCTCTGGGAACAGGGCAGACTTTTCAGAGATTTTTCATTGCCTTGGTCGACCAAATTCTGTAGGTATGAAGTGTGGGGCTTTTAAATTTGTGATTATTTTATTTGGGTTTCCTTTCAACGTCAGTAGTAAGAGTATATATTCTTCTTTACCTGCTCATTGGGAAATTAATAGAATCTCTCATTCCTTCTCTTGCGGTTTCTCACTTCCACAGCCACCATCAGGGATTAATAAACATCCACCGAAGAGTTTAAGTAGAGAAATAAAGCAGATCATCCTCTCAGAAGTTTTCTCAGGCACGCCTCACAGGTCACAAGATGGGATGTTTTACCTGACTAACTTCTGGAGATCAGGTCTTATCCAATATACAAACCAGAACCAATTTTACAATATAAGGAAGGTGTGCATCAGAGAGACCATAGACAAGCCAGACGAATCCATTAACGCAACTATGATGCCCTGATTGGGCCCTAATGACGACGTAGAAATTGAGGAGTTGATAAAGGAAAGAAAGAACATTCTAAGGCAGCCAGTCTGCTGCCTTCTGTTCTGCTTAGCACTAACTATGTTTCCTGAAAGGCCAACATGTAGAAGGGAAATTATTGCTATGTTATGCCCATTTGACAGATGAGTGGACTAAATCTTACAGTAACTTGCCCAGTGTCAAGGCTAGTGTTTGAGCTGGTACTTTCTACTTTCACAATCAAAGTGCAACGTGATAAATTCTGGGATGCAGGTAAGCCTAGGAAACTGCAGTAAACTGGTTAAGATAGAAATAGTTACCCATCAAGTTATAAATCAAACACTAAGAAAATATTCGTGTTCCTTAGAACAGTAACTGCCACGAATAGATTAGCAAAGAGTAATAAGGGTAACTTAAAAATATATGGTGCTGTTTCATAAAAGTAAAAAGTAAAATCGTACAATCAGGAGAATCTTCATTTCCATTTTTGGAGAGCTACATGGAGACACAGACTTCCGATGAAATCTTTCCTTCCATGGAGATACAGGAAATGAGAGGAGAAGGGATAATGTCAGAAGTGCAGAATGACACAGAATGACTCTCATTCATGAGAAAAAAAAAAAAAAAAAGTATATTTAGGATGGATAAAGTATCTGGCCTGCATATACACATTTTAAGTTTGCTAGAGGTTTTTGTTTTTGTTTTTAAATCAATGGCTCCCAGATGGAGCCAGAAATTGCAGGGGGGAATGATGCGAATCCAGCTGCTGCCTCCAGAGAGAGAGGAAGGATTTTGCCGGCAGCTGGGAAACCTCATGCAGGAGCTGATAGGTCCAGATCACAAATGGATAAACCCACCTCTGCTCCCACTCCCCCAGGATTTCACCTCGCTGAGATCCGAGTTTGTTACTGACCCAAATAAAATGTACAAGAGACTCTCTTCTTACTTTTTCCCTTTGCGTTTTATTTCCCATCTTTTGTTTCCGTGAATCCTGTATTCTCATGTATTTGCACTGAAATGGACGGATTTGAAAATCCACATACCCCCCCCCATGTAATTATTCTGTTCAACAACAGTCTCTTCATACACAAAGGCTCACTTCATCTTCCTATCGGGGTCACCCATCTGGCTATCCTGGTGAGAGAAAAAGCAGTTTGCACAAGAACACTCTTTTTGGTCTGAGTAAATGCAAACCATCAAGGAAAACTCGAGCAAGCTTAAATGTGACCACTGGCAACGAAATCTCTCTTTTGATCTTTTCTCACCCCCTCAGTGAAACAATTCAGTCTTCCAGGTGTGGGACGCTGAAACGAGTCCTAACAAAACACTGTTCTGCAGCCTCTCTGAAGTCTGTCTCCAGTGTTTATAAATTCATTTTCTTCCTTGAAGGATAAACACTGCCAGCCATTGTCCGTTGTCCTTGATTAGGGATGATCTGCCTCCTTTATCATTTGTTACCTATTGTGTTTGTTTTGTTCCTTGGTTTAATCTCTCTTTCATCAGATTCCACTACAATTTCCACTTCATCTTCCCTTCCATTTGAAGCACACTGTTAAGTAGAAATAACTGTATTTTCTTCTATGGAATGTAGTGATTTTTTTTAAAAAATCAGAAGCAAGTGCAAGATCTCTGCTTTAGAAGTCTTTTAAGAATGATGCCTGTCATAGTCATAGTTCATAAGCACCCTGTAAACATTGGCTGAAAGAAATAAATGAAGAAGACGGCAAATCAGAGTTGGGTTTTTTTTTTTTCCTATCAATCTATGTTCTGTGTCTTCAAAATTTAACCCCTTCCAAATGCTATCCAGGCAAAACCCACACAGCTGTGTATCTCTCTATTTGAAATCCCTTGAAATCCCACTTCAGGGAGAAGGGACATTAATATTTATCAGGCACCTAGCAAGGCCAGGTAGCAAATTAAGTAATACTACAAATTCACACTCTGTATTTAAATCCTCACATTTTGGAGATGGCAAAAATAGTGACTCAAAATGGTTCAGGGAAGATTTTCTACTAAGAATATAAAAAAATCTCAAGAGGTTATTGCTTCCTACAGAACAACTGAAAAAAAAGGATAGACTATATAAAATTATATGGTTTTTCTAGAAAATTCTAGAGAGGTTAGGTGCACAAAAGAGTTAAAGAAACTAAATTTTAGAGCTCTATAAGATCTTCGCAGGAGAAAAGGACAATGCTACCAAATTCATTTAGGGAAGCATCGTGGGAAAAGCCCTACGTAGGTGATGAAATGTACAGGGTCAGAAGAAGCCAGACAAACTTTTAAATGGCACACACAGGCTGACATGACAGGTTAGAATCTTGACAAGCTCCAGATGCAGAAAACATATGAATCTACTTGCCAATTATTTTCCAGAGAAGGTCAGAGAAAGATGTATGGAACGACGACAGTTGAGAACAGGACAAGAGAGTAGAGAAAGCTTTCCGGTAATGTGAAAGTGGAATGTATGAAAGCATGAAACATAAGATTTGTATAGGTGCTTCACTCAATCAAGTCCTTCTTGAAGGCCCTCAAATTATTTGGAACCAGTGAAGTCATGAACTTTACGCAAACTGTAATCCCTCCAAGACACAGTTCAATTATAGACAATAGAAAGGAACATGGTATTTCATGGGGGTAAATATATTTACTTCAATGTTTACTATTCTTTTACACTGATGTCTAGAATACATATTACAAGACATACAACAAGAAAAAAAAAAGTCACCTATTTTGAAAAGAAAGAATGGTCAACAGACGCAAACCCAAAGATATCCCAGAGGTTGGAATTAACAGACAACTCTAAAATAACTTAAAATAACTATTATGAACATGTTAAAATTGCTAATGGAAAAGGTAGACAATAAGCATGAACAGATACAGCATTTTGCCCCCCAAAATACAAAAAATAATTACATGAAAATTCTAGAATTGAAACATATAATATCAGAAAGGGAATGTTATTTCATGTGCCTCATAGCGGAAAGGACAGCTAACAAAAATGATCAGTGACAAAGACTAGTTTTTTATACCCATCCCCAAGTTAAGATGTGAAAAAGTTAAATGAACTAAATTTCAGTGCTCCGTAAGCTCTTCCTATAAGAGAAGGAATCCTTTTGCTACTTTTGTCTCTGGATAGGCCAGAAGTAAAACAGAATGGTTAAGGTGTTTCTCCAAAGTGAAAGTTACTAAATAGAAATTCTGAGATTTACATTCAGCTCTTCCTGACAAAAAAGCCTGTGCATTTCAAATTATACTCAGGTTTTTTCTTACAGTGTTTTTTTTTTTTTTTTTCATTAGCTTTCTACCTGAAGTCCCTAATCCAAAGCATAAAATGCCCGTGGACAAGGTCTATGCCCTCTAAATTAGTTTCATCTTTTTATTATTCAAACTTGAGATCTGCGAAGAAAAATTGCTACATACCTACATAATGTTAACATTAAATGAGGTCTATACTAAAAGTCGATTTTATGAGATGTTCATGGATATGAAGACAGTCACAGATGCGGACGTTATTTAGAACCTTAGAAGCTTTACTGCACTGGCAGCAGGGCCCCCACTTGGATTTGGTGACTAGAGGTACAGGTGAAAGACAGTGATATTTAGGATCCTGACCCTCTGTGGACCTAGGCAAATAAAGGTGAGTGTTTGTGTCTTAGTTTTTAACAAAAAAAGTTTGAAAGTTAAAAAATAAAAAACTTTTCTAAATTGATAAAAGCTTAAAGAATAAGAATATAAAGAAACTATTTTTGTGCAGCTGTACAATACACGTTTTAACCTAAAAGTCAGAAAATTCAAATTTTATAAAATAAAAAGGTTATGTAAGGTAAGGTTAATTTGTTATTTAAAAAAAAATAATAATTTTAGTGTAGCCTAAAGGTACAGTGTTTATAAAGCCTACAGTAATATACAGTAATGTTGTTTTACATTCATTCATCACTGGATTATTTAAAAAATTCTTGATTATTTTTCCAGTCCTTCTTTACTACAACCAGTATAAGTATTCAATAAGAAAATATTTAGATGCAATGATGATAAAATTTCTTCTGGAAGTAATCATTGACATGAAAATGGGCATGATTAAGGCTCATTTGTATATGTTATTTTACCTATTTGTCATTTTAATAAATTGGTGTTGACAAGGTAAACCTATTGGCTTCTGTTCCTACTGCTAAAAGCCTATTTATATGGACCATATCAATATTTTATGGAATATTTCCCAATCATATTTTGACTTACAGCAAAATAAAGATATTACTTTGCTAAAGGACATTTCCTTCTGTGATCAGTCTCTTGAAGACTTAATTTAAATACTCAAAACATCATAAAATTGTCTATCTCTTTTACTGAAATATATGTCAATCATTTTATAACAATTTTCAAAGTATACCATTAATTCAGACATTTGCTAAAGTCTCACAATATCATTAAGGAATAATTCTAATTCATTTAATAAATATTTTTTAATGAGCTACTCCATGCCAGACTCTTAAAACACACTGGTGAACAAGATTGACATGGTCGCTGATGTCTAATGGAGCTTACTATCAAATGAGAAAGATAAACTTAGTCGCATTAAAATTTTGATGCGTTTATTTGATTCATGAATCAGGCAGGGCCAGGCTGTCAGCCCCACTCAGCTGGAAGAGCAAAAGAGGAAACTTTAACAAAGTGTTGATGGAAACAAAACAAAAAAGGTATATCAAAATGTTAGAGTAGCATGTCCCTGGTTAGAGGATAGTATCAAAATGGTTAGAGTAGCATGTCCCTGGTTAGAGGTTAGTATCAAAATGGTTAGAGTAGCATGTCCCTGGTTAGAGGTTGGTTGGTGGTTTCTGATTGGTAAGAGTTTTGTTTTATTGTTTTGCATTTGGGGTTCAATTTGCTTATTTAGCAATTTAAAGTGCCAGAGCCATCTCAATATAATGCCTCCCAATCAAAATTATTTCAACAATGTTCATTTTAAAAATAGAATACTCAAACAGATTTACTGGTAATTGTGACAAAGATTGCAAAGCAAAAGTTGCTATAACTTTTTTTACTCTATAAAGTTTTAAATTTTAATTTTCTGACTTTGAGGTTAAAACACACATTGTACAGCTGCACAAAAAATGTTTTCACATTCTTATTCTTTAAAAATAAGGATGCAAATTCTTATTGCATTTATTCATTTATAAAATGAATATTGAAAACTATGAAATATGTCAGGAAATGTACAGAGTGAAGAAAACATGAATATTATTTTAAAATAATCCTTCATTCTGTTCAAGCAGTGGTCTGCAATCTTTTTGGCACCAGGGATCAGTTTTATGGAAGACAATTTTTCCATGGATCAGAGGGTGCAGGGCATTATATTATCATGAGAAGCATAAACCTATATCCTTCACGTGAACAATTTACAGCAGGGTTCATGCTCCTATGAGAATCTCATGCTACCATTGATGTGACAGGAGGAGGAGCTTAGGCGGTGATGTAAGAGAAGGGGAGTGGCTGTCAGTTCAGATAAAGCTGCACCCGCTCAGCCACAACCCACCTCCTGCTGTGTGGCCCAGTTCCTAATAGGCCATGGAGGTTCCTGACATGCCATGGACTGATACCAGGCCAGGACCCAGGGGTTGAGAACAGCAGTGTTAAAAGACAGTCTAGAATGCAGCTACTGAAGGAACCCAACTTGAAGACATTTTCTAGCTCAGACCAAGAAAATAAAACATTTTAAGGGATGGATTTGAGAATTTTATTTCTTGGAATGTTTCATTCATAGGACAAGATAATTTGATATCAGATTTGAATTCATTTTAGACTTTAACTTTGGTTTTTAAAAGAGAGTTAATCTTTACAACTAAATTTCTCCCAGAAAATTTGGTAATATGACAAGGTTTATAGTAAGAATTTTCAACATGTCTAGAATGTTTTCATGGGCTATTAGAATGTCTTAATTTCATTGTTGTACTAGACCAAACCAGTTATAGTTTGGAATAGGATGTAAATAAAGGTTAAATGTTTGGCTTCGACTATTGAGCATTCATTCAATTTAATTAGTGAGCAGTGGTGACCCATCCATTTCAGTGTTTTCCTGGGTAAAATGTGTCTGCCCACCAGGAGGATCTATAGGGGGCAGTGGTTGGAATTGGGAGAGTAGCTTTATGAAGGCAGAAGCAGAACTGTGTGATATGCATGGCGACAACACTACTTGACTATAAATTAATAGTTACCTGCAATGTATTAAGAGCATAAAGTGTGTGTGTGTGAGAGAGAGAGAGTGAGAGAGAGAGAGAGAGAGAGAGAGAATGTGCAGAGGGTACATTACATCTCTACGTTTCTGGTTTCCAGGGGGGGAAGGATTGTCCCTAAACACTTAACCTCTTAATACCTTGATTTCTCCCCACAAAGGTAGAATGATTTATCTTGTGGGTTTTTGTCCTCAACTAGGTAAATTTTAATTGTCCCAAATCCCAAACTAAGGGCATTTGGACTCTTTCTTCTACCTCTCCCCCCTTAACTAAGATAAGTGATTTGGGTACTAGTATCTTCTCTGATGGCTCCAAATTTCTGGGTTATTACTCTAAAGACTAGGCTGAGAATAAATCAGCCAGCTCATGTAGGGTTTAGTAGTAACTGACAACAGTAAGTAACTATTTTCCATAATAAATTCACCAAACACCCCCAAATCAGTAGTATGCCACAGTAGCCACTTACTGATTTGCTCACAGGTCTACGGATAAACTTGGGAAGATACTACACGCCGTGCATCTTATTCTGGGTCCAGATAGAAGGTGCAGCAAAAACCTGGGGAATATTCTCATAACACAGACCAGAAAGCTCCCAGAGAGGTCAGTGGGAAAAGTTGCTGTCTCTGAAGGACTATTTTTGGAGCTGGTACACATTCAGTCCCACTCAGTCCCATCTGTACCTCCAGATGTTACCCTGTAATCCATGACCATGGCACCCTGTAATCAAGTAAAGAAGTGCTCCTTTTCAAAGAGGTCTTAGGTGAAGGAGGGGAGAGAGCATTTGTTGAACAATAGCGTACACCACTCAGAAATATTAAGAGGTAAGTCATTGCTGCTGATGTAATTCATATGAAAAACAATTTATCAAGAAGCTTGCCTTCTGTGTAGTCCCTTTTCTGATTCTGTCTGTAACAACAAAAAAATTTATTTTTTCCTTTTTTAAGTGTTTTATTTTAAGAAAACTCAATTTAATTGAAATACACGAGAAAGAACTTAAATAGTGTACAGATTACACAGTTGAGTCTAGAAGTCATTTTATAACTTTTTTTTTATTTCAAAAGATTAAATGGATACAAATGTTTTTGATACATAGATACCTTGTATAAGGGTTAGGTCATGGTTTTTAATGCCCGTAACCTAATAATGTTTGTTGTACCTGATAAGTTCTTAATCCTCCCTTATCACCTTCTTCCTCCTTCTTAATTTCCAATGATCTTTACATCTGACTGTGCCCAAGTATGCCCATCAATTAGGTCCCAGTTATTAGAGTACAGGTGGTATTTTTTTTTCCATTCCTGAGGTATTTAATGGAGGCTAATGGTCTTCGGTGCCATCCAAGTTGCTGGAAAATACATTATTTCATTTCTTTTATGACTGAGTAGCACTCCATGATCTATATACACCACATTTTCTTCATCCACACATGAATTGATGGACACTTAGGTTGATGCCACATCTTTGCAATTGTGAATGGTAATGTACTAAACATTTGAGTGCAGGTGTCTTTTTGATTAAATCACTTATTTTCCTTTGTAGATACACAGTAGTGTGATTGCTGGGTTGAATGGAAACTTTATATTTATTTCTTTGAGGACTCTGCATACTGTTTTCCATAGAGGTTATATTAATTTGCAGTCCCACCAACAGTATATTAATGCTCTTTCCCCCTGAATCCATGCCAGCATCTATTGTTTTTTGATAATGGTCATTTTAACAGGGGTAAGGTGGTATCTCACTGGGGTTTTAATTTCTATTTTCCTGATGACTAGTGACGTCAAGCATTTCTTTCATCTATTTGTCTATTTTCTTTTGAAGAAGTCTGTTCATGTATTTTGTCAACATTTTAATGGGGTCATTTATTTTTTCTTGCTGATTTGTTTGAGTTTTTGTAGATCCTGATTAATCTCCCTTTCTCAAATGTGTAGTTTGTGAATATATTCTCCCATTCATTAGGTTGTCTATTTACTCTGTTGATTATTTTCTTTGTTGTGCAGAGGCTTTTTCTAATAATTTAATCATCCTCAACCCACCTTCCCCATCCCTGGCGACCACCATTCTACTTTCCATCTCTATGAATTTGACTACTTCGGGGAATTAAAACATTGATTTAAAGTTAATTTTATCTGATATGAGAATGGCTGTACCTGCTTGCTTTTGATAACCATTTGCAAGGGGTATTTTCTGAGTTCCTTTGCTGGAGTCTGTGTGAGTCTTTGCCAGTTAGAAGTATTTCTTGGAAACGGCAAATACTTGGGGTGTATATTTTCATCCATTCAGCCAGTTTGTGTCTTGTGAGCGAGGCATTAAGGCTGCTCACATTGAGTATCAGTATTGATACATAGGATACTGCTCTGTTCCATCATGTTGTATAATATCTCCTATTTTTCATTCCCTCTTATACTATTGTTTTATAAAAGCAGTAAGCTTTAACTTTTGGATGATTTTTATACTGGCAGGTATCCATGTGTCATTATATGTATAATGCCTTTCTGATTATTTCCTGTGGGGCAATTTTCTGAGTGTTTGACATCAGTAAATAATAATTATTATATGTGAGAAGATAGGTGACAAGCAGCTAATGCCAATTTCCCTTAGTGTTTGCTTGATAAAAGGGTGTTTATGTCTTCAGCATTTATAAAACTTCATTTTGCAGGATATTAAATGCTTAGCTGACAGTTGTTCTGCTTAAGATGAAAAAAAAAAAAAAAAAATGAATCCCAAACCCCTTCTGGCTTATCAGATGTCCAGTGGGAAATATGCTGCTGTTACCCTGACAAGTTTTCCTCTGTAAGTTAGTTGTTGCTTTCATCTTGTAACTTACAGAATTTTCTCCTTTATTTTTAGTTTGGATGAGTTGATGGCTATGTGTCTTGGAGATGTATTATTGGCTAAAAATCTTCCCAGAGTTTGATGACCATCTCATATCTGGATATCTGAATCTCTGGCAATGTCAGGAGTGTTCTCCTCGATAATTCCCTTGAATAAGTTTTTTAGGCTGTTTGCTTTTTCTTCTTCTCTCTCAGGCACGTCTATAATTTATGTATGAGTTTGTTTCCCATAGCCTCATATTTCTCTGAGTGAATTTTTATTTTTCATTTCTCTCTTTTATGCATCTTTGATTAAATGTGTTAGCTTAAGGGTCCTGAGATTCTTTATTCTGCCTAATTTAACCTGTTATTGAAGGTTTTGCCCGTTTTTATCCCTAAATGACTCATTTGTTTAAGTTCTTATTGTATCCTATGCTTATAGGTCTTTAGCAACGCTTTTTCTTTTTTTAATTGTTGTCCTGAAATATTTTTCAGCTCTATTCACCTTATTTTCCATCCATATTCTGAGTTCCATTTCTGACATTTCTACAGTTTCCTTTTAGTTGGGATCATTGCTGTAGACCCAGTGTGTGCACTTAGGGGTTTTCACTGGTTTCTTTTTTTCACATCACCAAAGTTCTTTTGTTAATTTCTTCTCGTCTCAAGTTTCTTCTCTCAGCTCAAGGCTGACAGGTTTGCAGGGCACTTGTTCTTCTTTGCTGGGAACTCTCCTGTTTAGTGAGAAGAAGACGAGGCCCCCAGATGGTTATTCTGTGTCCTACTGTGGAAGTCTTACCCAGCCAGGGGAAGGGTGGGCATGCTGAGAGCCTGCAGTGCAGCCGTTCTCTTTTCTCACACTGTTATTGTCACAGTTCAAACCAGGCTAGATGATCTTCATTTGAAGTGGTGTATTGCCCCCAGTTCACTGTTGGAGGCTCATGTTGGGGGTCGAGCAAAACCGTCTCCATGGAGTCTGGCATTGCAGGGGCTTCCTCTGCCTAGGCATCCCCAAGGAAGTGATATTGGCAGCTGGGTGAGGCTATCTAGACAGTGCTCATGGGCGTCCAGTAGATGTTTACTCCAGCCAGGTCCAGATATAATGTAGCTTGCAGCTGGAAGATCCCTGCCAGAGCATTGGATTGCAGGGGCAGTTCTTAACAGGTGGCCAGTAAGGGGTTGGGCTACTAAGTTTGATGGCGGTGGGGAGCCTTGAAGCCAAGTCCCGAGGCCTGGTGGAAGTGCTGGAGCCTTGGGAGGAGAGCCTAGGGGCCCACTGCAAGCAATGGAGCCTTAGTGATGGAGCTGCAGGCTCAGGGGCAGTGGTATAATATTTTTATCCTCCTAAGTTCTCACAATCCTTCCTTCTCTTTCATGAGGTCACTTATTAATTTAGCAAAAAGAAAAGATAATCATAAAATAAATAAATCAAGGGTGTAAATGAAATATTTTGTCATTTCAAAAGCCTGTTATATTTTGTAATCCATTTGATTATGCCAACTTCATGATATAGATATATATACAGTTATAAATAAAGATAGATAATATAAATTTGTAAATGTTTATAAATAAAGGAAATCTAATAAGATCTGAAAAGTTAAATGACCAATGTTGTACCACTAGGCTTAACCTCATAGCTATTGGCTCTAATCCTATCCCTTTTCTACCCAGAAATCTTTCTTTAATTCAAGTTAATAGATCCAATAATAGGCATAGGCTATTTATACACGAAGATTAGTTAGTGTAATATGGACCTTTGTTATTCACATGACCTTCAAATAATTGAAAATGTATTCTATATTTCCAATTGTTTTTCATTGAGTTTTTCATACTTCATTTATTGGAAAATTGATTAGACTTACATGGTACAATTTCTGTAAGATACATGGGAATAGAAGTTTGCCCACCTACACTGAATCCTTTACTGTTCACGACCTTTACCTCGGTTCCTATTTCTGTATCTCTACTCCTCTCCTGTGTGTTTACCTGTACAGTCTGTGATTTTATTTACTAAAAAACATCGTGGTGTACCTGTAGTGGTAATGTCTACTTAAAATATTAATGTTTTATGTGTTACCGCAACAAATAAGTAAGCAAGGAGACGGTTATGTTAATCAGTTAGATGTAAGCACTCCACATTGTATATCAAATCAGCACATGGTACTCCATAAATTCATTAATGTACACAGTTATGATTTAATAAAGAAAAAATAACAATAAAAGAGGGAAAAGTTTAAAAAATAAAATATCAATGTGTTAGAAAGGGAAATTTTTCAATTCCAAATATCTTTGCAATGGAGACCATAAAGTCATGAGAGTAGTTTGGCAACAAAGTCAGAAAACCCAGGTAGTAACTGAATAATTGCAGTAAAATTTACTAAATGTCGATTTTTTTAGAAGGATAGTTTCCTGTACCATAGAAGTCTTGGTGGTAAATATTGTAATACGAGGTGGCAGGATGAATGCCAATGAGTGGTGAGAGGCTGTGGAAAATAATACTCCTGAAATCATAACTAGCTGTTTTGAAAATGAAGGACAAACAAGGTGACTCTTTGTTTTGAAAACAAGAATTATATTCGGTGTTTTAAAATGTGTCCAAAATAATATTCCTCACTATTGTGTCCCCTAAACCTAGGATGTTCCAAGATCATGAGTTTGGGGACGTGTACATTAAACCACTTCTGGATCAAAGCTTTAGTGCTAAATCAGTTCAATGTTGAAGATAGTTAAAAAAAAAAAAAAAAAAAAAATAGAAAAAAGAATATCCATAACAAAAAACCAAAGAATGATTTCATTTTTTGCCTTCTCAACATGAGTATTTAAAATAAAAACTGAGTCATTCTTTATAGAAGTTGTCATATTTTAAAATTTGAATGAGACATTCAGCTTCAACATAATGGTCTATTTCTACCACAAGAATAACCTATTAAAACCAAGTAGTGCAAGTGCTAACATGCTATCTTTAAAATGTATTAGATTATACTACATTTTTCTTAAAAGTATTGTATTTTTACAAAGTTTATAATGAAATATTCTTTAATCCAGTTTTCTAAAGTAACAGCCCTTCCTAGCCCTTACACAGAGCCTAAGCCTAAACAGAACCTGACCCAGAAGAAATTATGGCCCTTACGTGCCTCTATCCCAGTGGTTCTCAACCTTCCTAATGCCATAACGCTTTAATACACTTCCTATGGGTCGCAACCCGCAGGTTGAGAACCACTGCTGTATCCAATAAAGAAACTATCCTTATGAAGTGAAAAAGTAAATTTCAAAACACTTCTTTGTGATTTCTGATACCTCAGCCATTTCCACACAGTAACAATTGTGCCTCATTTTCTAGCAGGACAGAACAGAGCCTAGGCCATCATGAGAACTAGATCAGAGGGGTCAGTTTTTGTTTTTGGTTTTTTTTAATTAAATCATAGCTATGTACATTAATGCAGTCATGGGGTACAATGTGCTGGTTTTATATACAATTTGAAATATTTTCATCGGTTAACATAGCCTTCATGGCATTTTCTTAGTTATTGTGTTCAGCCCTACTATGAAACTAATTTATAGCTTTCATATGAAAACTATAACCCAATTATAGCCCAAGAATATGGGGAAAGGGGAAAGGGAGGGAAGGGGTTGGTTTTAAAGGCAGTTGCATTCTGTTGGGTCAATGCTCTCTTCCTGGATCTAGCAGCATTGGGTGGAAATATTCAGAGCTAAACTGGGTTTTTTGAAATGGCGTGGAAGAAAAGGAAAATAAAATGGTAAATATTTGTGCTGTGCCTTACAGACACAATCTGCAGAACAGCGCGTGTTTCACCTGGGCAGTTGCTATAATCTCCCAACTGGTCCTTCCTTCTGCTCATGAGTCCATGCTGTCTGTTCTCCACAGCACAGCCCCAGTTGTTTCTTTAAAATATGTTATTTCATGTCAGTTCTCCACTCAAAACCCTCCAAAGGGTTTCCTATATCTCTCACGAGAAGTCCTCACCACGGTCCGTAAACCCCATCATCCCCGATCCCCAGCTCAGCTTCCTCTTGAATGCCGTTTTGGACTTATGATCATTCTGCTTCAGACTCTGGCTGCCCCTCCTTGTGTTTGTGACTCCCTTTGCTTGAAATATTCTTCCCCTAGGAAGCCACCTGGCTTGGAGCATCATCCCATTTCAGAGCCTCTTCTCAAATGCCATCCTTTCAAGGGCCCTCCACTGGCTGCCCAACCAAACCACCGTCACCTTCTCTTGTTTTATAAACCTTATCACCAATTAATATGGTTTGGATTTGTTTCTTTTTTTCAATTTTCCCTACTTCTCCCCTGAGTATATGCCCTATAAGGTCAACTTAGTTAATAAAATCAGTAGTTATCACATGATCACTTTTTAGGTAAGAACTATGGGATTTATTGAAATAAATAACTGGTCGAATATCCTAACAATGACATAGCATCATCATAATTGAACCCTGGATTTCTGACACCAAGCCCTACTTACTTATCCCTTTAAGCTCCAGGAATTTATCTGGGAAAGACAAAACATTAATAATATGCTGGAAAAAAAGGAAACATGGCTTGGAGATGCCCTGAAGCTGTAGGGAAATTCTTTGCATTTCCACATTATCTGCCTGATTGGTTTTTATTCATATAAAAATTCATATATTTATTCCTCTTCTTGTCATCTATTTAAGTCTCAGTTTTATCCTCTATAGTGAAAACTTCTGCAACCTTCCTCCTATATTCCATTGACTATTATTTTTAGCAGCAAAGTCCTTTCTTCGAGCTAAGCCTGAAGCACAAAACAAGAAACAAAACAAGCAAAACTGGAACTGCTCTGCTGAAGCATGTTTGCCGTTGTCTCATCATGTGATTCTCGTCATGTCTTAGGTCCCACCCAGGCTCAGAGGATGTAAAGAGGAAATTACCCAGGTCTTTCTCTTGAGTTATAGGAACAAAGTAAGTACTCCAAGCTTGCAGGCTGCCCAGCCTGGCTTATCTGGGTAGGATATGCGGCCCTGCAGAAGAAATTAACATTTTTCCCGAGAGATCAGAGAGAAAAGAATATGATCAGTATTTCTTTTAGGAATCATGCTTTTCAGCCCAGAAATGCAATATCTGCAACTTCATAGTAGTATACTTTTATTGTTTTCCAATTTCTAAAATATACGACTATAATTACAGAAATGGCACAGCCAAAATGTAATGGGGAATTTCATTACAATTCTGTGTCGCTGATCAAAATTGGTAGTTGTGAAAGGCAGCTTTGATGCTGTTTTATTTTGTTTCCCCTTATCTGACCTTTTAAGCTACTTATTGTGAAATATGATTTGTTTGACCCTTCTAACTTCATAACCTTTAAAACAATATATTTTCCAATTGCACATGAAACAAACACTAATAGCTTCATAATAAGTAACCTCTGTTGACCCTACTGACGTTATTTCTCCTTTACTGGAAAAATCCCGAACTGACTGGAATATCCCCAGAAGCCACATACGAGTGTTTTCCTTGTCCATCTAAACCTCACCACAACTGATCAATCCTTTGGTAGATACCTGATCCAAGCCAAGCAACCCAAAATTTCTCCTGCATTTAAAAATTTACAAAAAGAGGAACACAGAACCTAAGAGTCCTTCGATCTAAGAGATATGATTGCCCATCTTTTTCTTAAATTACTAAAGATACTTCCGTTTCTTGTCAATAAATTTCCTCTATCTCCTTTTCCAACCCCCACCCTTTCTTTTTTTTTTTTTTGCAGAAATGACGGGGTAGCTGTTTGCAACTAAAAGAAATTTCATCTGTCTGTCTATCTGATACAGATATATTCCAGTCCTCGTATTTTGAAATGTTCTCTCTTTTCTTTTTGATAGCAGCATTTGAGTTTTATTTAGAATATATATTATCCCATTCAAACTGTGACTCCCACTAGACAATCAGATTCTTTTATTCTCTATATACGGAACCAAATAAATCATCTTTGCAATAGACTGCCAATCATTGAACTTTTTCCATTGCGTAGATTTAGGCAAGAAAACACCAACACTCCTATTAGGTAATAGTTTCTTATTGGGACACAACACAGTATGGAAACATTTTCTAACTTAATGAGCATCAGTTTCTTCCCCCTGTGAAATGAGATGGGTTCTGAATTTCAACTGACTACTAAGAATAAATGCATTGAAATTTCATTTTGGAACATAAAGGCCATGCATTTTACTTCTTTTTGATCTTAACAATCCCTAATATGTAAGAGGCATCCAGTTAAAATCTGTTGAATGAATTTAAATATTTAAGATAATTTGAAGGCTTAAATGTGTGTATTTAATTACAATTTATAGATTCGATATGAATGTTAATTTTATGTTGGTAAAGCTTTCAAATTTTATACAGTGAAATTATTTTCTGTTCATATTATTAAATGTTTAGTATATTCTGAAGAAATACTTTTATACTTAAAAGTCAGTGTTGGTTGGGCACATGTTCATGCCTATAATCTTAGCAATCTGGAAGGCCAAGACAGGAGGATTGCTTGACCTCAGGAGTTTGGGACCAGCCTGAGCAAGAGTGAGACCCTGTCTCTACTAAAAATAGAAAAATTAGCCAGGTATTGTGGCAGGTGTCTATAGTTCCAGGTATTCCTGCAGAGGCAAGAGGATCTCTTGAGCTCAAGAGACTGAAGTTGCTGTGAGTGATTTCTCCACAGCACTCTACCCAGGTTGCTCAGTGAGACTATGTCTCAAAAAAAGAAAAAAAATTAACAATAAAAATTGTAATAAACATAAGTGTTAATTTCATGAACTAGTATAATAGAAGACATGCCCTACAGAAAGCAGATTGGTGGATACCAGGGGCTGGGAGAAGGAGGAAGGATAATGTCTGTTAAATGGGTTTATTTTAGGGTGATGAAAATGTTTTGGAAATTGATAGAGGTAGTAGTTACACAACATTGTGAATATACTAAATACTACCCTTGAAAATGATTAATACTGTGTTACGTGAATCTCATTTTTTTTTTTTTAAAGACACATTACAGAAAATAACACGAACAAGTCAGATGGATGTAAAGAATATCAGCTCTCTTAGATTTCCATTATCTGGACATTAGAATAAGAAAACTGCAAATATGTGCCACTCCTTAAATAAAATTTCTCCCTTTGCTCTCCAAAAGATGGCAAATAAAGAGAGAAACAGCAGATGAGATTTGAGGCAAACAGAATTAGCCTTTGTAAATCATAATTACTAACTAAGAAGATTTTCATGATCAGAATGTATTGATAAATACAATTTTGTGGGGAAAATTAACAAGATTATCTTGATAAACTTACATCATATAAATATGTAAAGCCAATCAAGTATATAAAATGTTTCTGTTTATAGAAAATGTATCTAGCTTAAATGCAAAATACTATATCTAAAAATAAGGTCCTTAAAAATAAAGTGGTACCTGTAATATAGTGTAATCTTTAAACCTTCAAGGGACTTTATAAGGTCGCTGTGCATTGCCCAGTACAATACACTGTCTTAGAAAACAATGTGACATATTAAATACCCTACCTTAGTGAAAGGCACCACCATCCCCTGAATACAGACCAGGGTCTTACTAATTGTTTTTGACACCTCCATCTTCCATCAAGCCCTCATGTAAGGTCTGGTTGACTTTACCCTATCTATCCATCTGTGTAATCCTGTAATATCAAGTTTATCTACTTCTCAATAGCCTCACCTCCAGCATTCCACTCCTGTACCCTAGGTCCCCACACTGTAAGAACCTCTTACACTCACCCAACCAGACCTACTCTTTCCTGAACCTATTGTATACCTAGGTGCTGGGAGATATTTAAAGCATGAGAAACTAACGATGGCCTTCCCTACTTAGAGTCTTGCTTTCCATTGCTCTTTTATGGTTATACGGGCCGCAACCTGGCCTCTGCTGGACTCTTCTTCTCTAGCCAGGTGTCTGGGCCCCTCCAGACACAATGGCATTCTGTGAACTCCTCTCGTGAGCCACGCTTCTAACACTTGTGGGTGGCACACAGGTTCCTTTGCAGCCAATACCTTCCCCTTCATCCCACCCCCTCTCTCCTCTTCCTGCTCTTTATTCAACTTCAGTTCACATGACAGTTAAACACAAACGTTTTCCCTGTTAACAGATTAGATGAGGACTGGAATGTTTTCGTAACACTCCTGAGTATTTATAACACTCATCACTATTTTGAGTGACAGATTTTGTGTAAATGTTGTAATTTTATCTTTTACTAGTCTGTAAGCTCTATGAGGCATGGGGCCATGTCTATTTTATTCACCACTATGTTTCAATTATAAAGAATAGATGAGTTTATAGTTGACAGTTACCAATTAGGAAAAGAATCTAGCAAAGTATCATGAGTTATTTGGCAAATAACATCAAGTCTTACCATCTTCTCCCAATTCTTATTGGTTAGACCATCAAGTTTATCACTTGAATGTACTATAATTAATGACTTCAATGATACTCCTAGTTAGCTGGCGAGTTCCTTAGGAAAAGAATTTCTAATATATAATCTTTATTCCTTTGGAACCCTACATAATGAAGACCTCAAAGAAGGTAATGAGTAAATTCTATTTGCCTACTTGATATCTGTCATTTGTAACTATGGTATTCCCCCAGAACTCTAGGACCACTCAATGTTTATATATAAATATTTTATTATATCAAACTAGGGAACATCAAAGCACAACTCTTGGTTTGTTCCCCTAAGGAAGATTGTCCTCTAATCTTTCTCTTCTCCATAAGTGGCATTACAAAAAGACTAAAGTGAGCCTTTAAAAATAATCCCAGCTTCATAAGCTATGGTGTAAGTTTACCACAGAATACTACTCATCCATAAGAAAGATTAAGACCTTCCATCTTTTCATTCACCTGGATGGAACTGAAGAACATTCTACTTAGAAAGGCATCTCAAGAATGGAGACACAAGCATCCAATGTACTTAATACTAATTAAAAACATATAGCTGAACAACTATAGGCCCACATGAGAGGAAAAACAATAAATTCAAGAAAGATGGAGGAGAAGAGGGGTAAGGAGCTCCTCAGTAAACCCCTACCTAACGGACACAATGTAGGGGTACACGGCACACCTCCTGGGTGAAGAACTGAAATACAGCTTGGACTTTTCCTAAGAAATGCAAACAATGTAGCCTAATTGTATGTACCCTTATATTAATTTGAAATAAAAAATAATAATACGTGCTTAAATACAACCTATTTAAAATTCTACAATGCCTTCCTACCAGGTGTTGAATAATACGTATATTCTCTACTATAAACCAACAATTCTTATCCACTCAGGCCCTTGCTTGCCTTTCTAACGTCATGTAAAAACTCCCTCCTCCTTGCCCTCCTTGCTCCAGCCACACTGATGCTTTTGTAAGTCAAAGTTGTCAAGCTCATTCACAACTTTGGCATCAATTTCTATTTGCCCGGAAAGTATTTCTTCAGTTTCTTTTTTTTTTTTTTTTTTTTTTTTGAATAATTTTGGTGGACTCTGGCTTTTATTCCTTTTTTAAACTTTATTCAAATTAATATGAGGGCACAATATTTAGGTTACATTGGGTAAACTTCCAGGGTAAAGTTCCATTTGTAGAAAAGCCCCTCACCCAGGGGGCATGTTATACACCCTCACAATGTGCATTAAGTGAGATCCCACTCACGCCCTCCCTCCTTCTGCCATATGTCTCTCCCTCCTGCTTCCCTCTTCCCCAAAACTGGACTATACTAGTGTTTTATTGTTCTTAGGAACATGTAATTGTTTATATATTGATTTCATATTAGTAAGAAGTACATTGGACATTTGTCTTTCCATTCTTGTGATACTTTACTAAGAAGAATGCGTTTCAACTTAATCCAGGTAAATGCAAAAGATGTAAAGTCTCCATCTTTATTAATGGCTGCATAATATTTCATGGTATACATATACCACAGTTTATTCATCCAGTCATGGGTTGATGGGCACTTAGGATGCTTCCATGACTTAGAATTATGAATTGAGCCACAATAAACATTCTAATGCAAATGTCTTTATGGTAAAATGATTTATGTTCTTCTGGGTAGATACCTAGTAATGGGATTGCAGGATCAAATGGAAGGTCTACTTTTAGATCTTTGAGGATTTTCCACACTTCTCTCCAAAAGGGCTGTATTAATTTGCAATCCTACCAGCAATGTAGAAGTGTTCCTTTCTCTCCACATCCACGCCAGCACCTGGTGTTTTGTATTTCTTCTGATTTCCACATGACTAAAGCCACCTGTCATTTGTTTCTCAGCTCAAGTGTCATGCCATGAAGAGGCCCTTCATAGACCATCCAATTTAAGGCTGTGTGTACCCAGTTTCTTCTTCAACCCACAGTTGAGGTCCAGGAAGAATACAAATTGATGGCGGCAGAGGAAAGGACTGTTTTAGGGAGAGGGCTCAAGGAAGGCTTCTCTGAAAATGGCATGCTGATGAAAGACCCAAGAGTAAGTCATGTGGATATCTGGAGGAGGACTCTTCAAAGCAAAGGGAGCAGCTGTGTTAAGACGATGCGGGAAGAGTTGGTGTATCTGAGGATGGAAGGAGGCCAGGGTGGCTGGAGTTGAGTGAGTGAGGAGGGGAAATATAGAGGAGGAAGTCAGTCAGGTAGAAGCAGACCAGATCACACAAGGAGCCATGAGAAGAGTTTGAGATTTCCCACAGAGAGAGCCAGTAAGCCCTTAGAGGGTTGGAAGGAGAGGCATTAACTGATCAAGTATATATTCTTTCTCAAAAAGATGAATGGATAAATGAACAAAAAATGAAACAGAAATTGGCCCTGAAGCGTGGGCTCTAGTGATGTCTGCTATAGATGTGGATGGGGAGGACCTTTTTACCCTGCACCTACTTAATACCTCAGAGAGGAACCATGACCCTAAATCGTGTCACACTGGCTCTTGAAGTGCAGATCACCAACCTCATTTAAAGAGACCTCACCTCATGTCGTGGGGGTCCCTTTCCTGCTTTACGTTTTCTCATAACACTTATTATCTAATAGTCCTCATTTTTTGTCAGTTATTTTTGTTTGCCTTCTTTCACTGGAAAATCAGCAGCTTGCAGGCAATTTGTCTGTCTTGTTGATTGCTGTGTCTCCAGTGCCTAGAACAATGCCTGGCACAGGGCAGGCGCAGTGCCACAGCTGCTGAAAGAATGAATGAATGTCATGGCTATAGCTGCAGGTATCCAGGGACCCGTGGATACAAGTGTTCTAGAGTGCTATGGCTGCCTTGTGTAGGACGCCATCTCCCGCTTCAGACCCACCCCGCACCACCACCTGGAGGCTCAGAGACCTTCCACACTAGTTTCCTTCTCCTTCCATGAAGTGCCTGCGACTCCTCGACAGGAATTACGCTGAAGTTTCCCTCTGAAATGAAAAGAGGTTCTTCCCTATTTCATAGCTTAAGAAAACACTGAGAAAACTCTCCAGAGGTTGAAAGTGAGAGTTGTGTCGTTGCTGTAAAAAATAAAAACCATTTTATACTTTGGGATCCAGGAGACTAGCACATAGACACCTTCCATTTACGATTACTAAAATACTCGGACAATGTTGTAAGTACCTTATTTTCTCAACATGTCTTCAGTTTTTGACATTTTTTTTTTTTCAGGCTGCCAACATATGGCCAAGATTTATCTTCCTGACTAGATCTTCTGCTTTTAAATGAAATACGTGATACCAGTAAGTAATTTCCTGCTGTGACAAAGAGAATGATTAGAAAATATTTATCCCTCAAAAGCACATCCATAAGTATTGTTCAAGTTTACTTTGACTGAAAAAATGAGAGGGGAATAAAAATCTGTCTCCGCAGGGTGGGGAGATTTATATATACAGAATAGACAATTTGGGAGTCAGAGTTTTGGAATTTGGGATACATATGGGGTCCCACAATTAAATTAGAGAACTCATCCTAGAAAAAGTTCTACATACCATACTGCTGAATATCACTAGTTACCTTTGAAGTACCCCTCTTGGGAAGCTGTGCACCAAAGCCAGCACCTAGTCTGCCCTTCAAAGCACTTTTGCTAGGATGAGTTCATGAACTTAATTGTCAGACCTCATATGACAATAGTTCTAATGGCCATTCCAGAAAAAGAGTTCCAAAATTGCTTTTGCCAATAGAGATTATAGATGTCAGAGAGAGGAGTAAGACATTCACATATTGACTGAAATGAATTATTTCAATGCTCTGAACTATAAATGTTTTTAAAAAGTTCTATTGTCAATAGAAGAAAATAGGCCAGCATTAACAGTGAAATATTAACAATGATTAAATATAAAAAATTAAATATAAATATTAACAATGATAAATATAAAGCATGGCTTGTTCTAGAATGAAGGAAGATGTTCTCCTTCATGTGATACTAACATTTACATTGTGGGTAATTACAGCTGATAACTAGATAAAGCTTGTTATCATAATCAAACAGGGCAGAACTTCCATGTCAATCCTCACTTCCTGTGATATATATTAAAATCTACATTTGGTGAGGAGTTGGAGAAGAAAAGAGGTAGACAGATAGAAAGACATACCGAGCTGATTATCTTCTGTGATTTTTTGTGCTATGAAATTTGAAAGAAAATTTCAAATTAAGCTGAGATTATCTCAGAATATGCCGTAGTTCAGAGATTCTTAAATATGAGTGTTCTTAAGAATCACATGAGGATTTTGTGAAAATTCAAATTCTGATTCTGGAGGTCTAGGATATTTCTTAGGATTCTTCATTCCAGAGAAGACCCCTGGAAAGGGGAATGCAGCTGGTCAAAGGACTGTACTTTGTAAGTACCAAGGTCATGTCCCTGATCCAATGTAAACCTATATAAGATGTGATTATTACAAAGAAGCAACTACATCCAAAAATAAATATTTATTCCAAACCAAGGAAAATACTTCTGCATCATCTATTGCTGTATACTATAATATTTGCATCAAATTTTATTTCTGCTTGTGAAGTCAGAGAATAATCAAGGGGTGATTGTATTTGAACATAGGAGCCTTACTATCTTACATTCCAAAAGGTCATTAGAGGTCCAAAATCAGGTCACTGGTGAGCTACTTTTAAAATATTGTCCTTATGTCCATAAGCAAAATTAAGGAATGGGTAATACATCACAGAATACATTTCTGAAAATTCTTACTAATATAAATTTCTTACTCTGATTTTCTAGTCTTTTAAACTGTGGATAGTTAATTCTGATGTTTATTTAACTACAAGTTAATTAAAAAACTAGGAGTAGGCAGAGTTGTTAGAAGACAATTCTCCTAGTCCAGGAAAGATGGCTCCCCCAGACATAGGCAGTGGGGATGAGCAGCTGAAGGGCTGGAAGCCAAACCAATGGGCTTTCAGGATACACTATTACAAACCATTTCACTCTCTCCTGCCAACCCAGCTGTTGACTGAACAATCTATCTGTGTGCCTCTAATTTGAAGCACTATTTTTATCACACTCCTTATGACAAAGTATACCCATATGTGTACAGACCTGGTTTGATCTCTTACATCAAACCCTTTCTACTGATTCACCCATTCTGGCCCAACACCATACTGTTTATTACTACACAGCGTGTTATGGCTTTATTTCAAAATTTCTTGATGTTTGCCCTTCCAGATAAACTTTAGAAACATTTCATAAAATTGCAAACATCTGAGTGAGATTTTGAGTGATATTGCATAGAATATTTAGATTAATTTTGTGGAATCAACATCTTCCTAAGTATTCCAAATGAAAAATAGAAGATATCTCTATTTTCTTTCCATTTTTCTTTTATTCTTCTTAATAGTCTGTACTTTAGACATACATATATTATACATTTAAAACTTTTTCCTTGAAAAAAATTTTTATAGATGGCATTTTCTCCTTCATTTCCCTATATCTAGTTATGGTTGACAAGAAGGAGACTTTTTACATTATCATGCAACTTATTTAGATTATTTGGCAACTTAATTTATCAAATTTTCTTGCTGCTTCTGTTGGCTTTTCAGTTAATATTGTGGTATTTCTAGGCACACAATAATATCATGTACAGATATTTATATATTTTCCATTTTCCTCATTAACATAGTTATTTTTAAGCATAATATAATTTTAGTATTTAAGAAATACAAATGATATCCTTCTTTTCTTCATGATGTTTGAAAATAAATAGGTATTGATTTTAGCAAGTTATTTTAAGTACTTATTGGTAATATTGTCTGAATTGTCCTGTAAATTCATACCATAATTAATCTCATTAACAGATTCCAGATATTGAACTATCCCTTCATTTGAATGATAATTCCATTAGGTCACCTTACAAACATTTAAACTATATTATTATATTAACAATTTGGTGAATATTTCCTATTTTTGCAGCAATATTTAATCTTTTTAATTCTATGTTATCATTTGTTTAATTATTTACTTTTATTGTTAAATCATAGCTGTGTACATAAGTGCAATCAAGGGGTACAATGTGCTGGTTTCATATACAATCTGAAATAATCTCATCAAACTGTTCAACGTAGCCTTCACGGCATTTCCTTAGTTACTGTATGTAGGCATTTGTATTCTGCATTTAGTAAGTTTTGCCTGTACCCATTCTAAGATGCACCATAGGTGTGGATCCACCCATTACCCTCCCTTCACCATAACCTCCCCCCTCCCTTCCGGTGTAAGTTGAATTCTTGATGCACAAAATTAGTAGAGAGATTGACCTTCTTTATCTGAGATTAGGCTCTGTTTAAACATGCTCACTACTTGCCATTGTTTCTTTTGTAATATTCAACTATCGTACTGTTTCAAAGGTTAAATGAAGAATAAATGCAAATATAAAAGAAAAGCCTTGAAAAAAAAAAACAATGTTTTTATTTGCTTTCATCTTTTGAAAAAATGCATTCTTGAAATCATTTGGATTTAAATGATCATTCAAGAATATCTCTTGACCACATTCTCAATGTATTTGTCCCTTATTAGATTCTTGATATCCTGGATTTCAGGCATTTTTCATTAGTTGAGAAAAGTATGAGTTTCTCATTTTTTAAAATTTTGATATTTTTCATAATTTCATTTTTGTTACTAATTTGAGGCATCGGTTTTGTTTTCTCTTTATTTGGATTATCTAATTTATTGTTGCTCTTGCTGTTACTGCTGCTGTTTTGTAAGAACCACACCTGGGGAATTTGAACTTGATTCTACTTTCTACTTTTTTTCTCCCATGTTCAAAAATCCATTAATATCTTTATTAAATCATTCCTATTGCTCTTCTCACGTATATGTGGTGATCTGTCATTGTTTCTTGGGTTGGATGCTGAATTAATGGATTTTAATTCCTTCATATTTTGTAGTGAAGCTGTTTAGGATGGTAGCTGGTACTCTGTGCACACTCCTGTTTTCCTCTCCTACTGTCCTTTTGTCTGATTTTGACTCACACAGGATTAGTCACACTTCATCTGGATGGAGGCGTGAGTCACACAGCACCCGTTGTAGTTGGGTTTTGTTTCTTTAATAGAGCTGAAACCATATTTTTTGCATTTAACCTGGTTTATGTCGTTTTCTAATCAATATTTTATACATTATACTTGGTTTCATTTCCATCATTTTTTCAATTCTTTTTGCTTGTTTATTTTAGTGTTTCCTTGGATCTCGGTATAATCTATTATTTGGTATATGGCCTAGGTGCTTTTTCTTATATAATTAGTAAGAAATACAGCATTTTTAGAGTTAGATCAATGTCTAGCTAGAAGAGTTCTTAAGGTTAATCAGAATTAGCATATGTTATGAAGGCTATGGTAGACATTACTGGGGTTCACCAGTATAGTTTTCCTTTTCTTCCCTGTATAAATAAATGAACTTCCCCACGACCTTATAGGTAAGTGGGGTTCTAAAACTAGTCCCAGACAAGGAAATGTGAGTAAAGTTGACTGAGTCATTGTAGAGAAGCCCACTCTTCTTTCGCTCTCTCTCCTGCAGCACCTGCAATGTTCCAGAAATCAGAGTCTCAGCCAGCCTGGCACCTGAGTTGCCTGTGGAGCAGAGCTCTGGCCACCAACACCTTCCCCCACTCTCTCACTCCCCACCGGCACATGTGAGTGAGTGAGAAATAAACTTTGGAGGCCCAAGTAGGAGGATCCCTTGATCTCAGGAGTTCAAGAGCAGCCTGAGCAAAAGAAAGACCTCCAGGCATTGTGGCAGGGGCCTATAAATCCCAGCTACTCAGGAGCCTGAAACAGGAGGATCACTTGAATCCAGGAGTCTGAGGTTGCTGTGAGCTCTGCTAATACCATGGTATTCTAGCCTGGGCAACAGAGTGAGGTTTTGTCTCAAAGAGAAAAAATAAATAAATAAATAAATAAATAAACCTTGGTTATGTGGTTATGTTAGGCCACCAAGGGCAACTCAGAGTTAAATTGTTGCCACAGCAAATCCTAATCCGTCCTGACTGATTCAAGGAGAAAAGAGATTACAAACACATACAAGGTAACCTAAAATTAACACTAAAATAGTTGGCACTGGCTGAAAAGAGATTGATTCATGAACTATATGACTTTAGTCTTATAACCTCTGAATGCTATACTATTCTTATTTGTAAAATGGGGTTGATGACTATGTTGGGTAATTTAGTTGAGGACTATTAAACAAAAATAATAGTTGTTAAATACCTGAGGTCTAGCTGGTCCCACTCAAAGCAGATATGCTTACTGAGCTTCTATTGTATGTTACAAAAGAAAGGTTACTAAAGTTTTCTGCTGATAAAATCTTACTAATATTAGTAGAACTTACTGGATAAATTCAATAAAATTTCTGGCAGAATTATCATCATTTAATAATTCCATTCCATGTACACATGAAGAACCAAAACCTTGAGGTTTGTAAAAGGAAAAGAAATATTCCTATATAGAGAAGTTATAAAATTTCTTTATGGGCATACTCAGAAATTAAAATTTGAGTTCTTTGTTTTGCAAAGTTCATACAAAGGTGTTTTTCTCTCCAAATGAATGCATATGTGAGAAATATAAAATTCATGGCTTATTTTAAAATACAGAAATAGAACTTCTATTTTTTCTCCAAAATATAAAAAAATCTAATGAATATATGGTACTAAAATATGAAAATATATACTTTGATATCCCTAGCTTAGATGGTTAAATATTCTTATTGTTTTCTTTCTTATTATTTTTAATTACTGAGAGTTATGCATGTATTTTATTTTTAGTCACCATTAGGAGGCAATTGAGTTGATTTTCATTTGTTTAGTATTTAGAAATATGTGTGTATAGATATATAACATATATTTGTGTGTATACATATGCCATATGTATGTACATATATACACACAAAGTTTTTTTTTCTTATCTCTTCCACAGGAAACCTTGAAAATATGCTTATCTATAGCTGTGCTTTATTTCTATTTTTTTTCAAGCAGGCTTTTTAAAATTAAATTGACAAATAACAAAACTCAGACATATTTTGAAAAATACACACTCATAAATTCACCCACAGTAAGGGGTGAAATAAAATATTTAAATAAAGCAAGTATTAATTTATAATAATAAATTATAAAATATTAAAATTAAAATATTTCTTAACCAGAAAAACAAGTAAAAAATTAAAATATTAAAATTAAATTTTAATTTAAATCAAATTAAATTAAATTAAATTAATAAAAATTAAAATATTTCTTAACCCAGAAAAATAAATAAAATGTATTCAATGCTTTAAACATTTTTTGAAAACAAAACCACTGAAAACAGACTTCACAAATATTTTTGCTAAATCTTTTTATAAAAAAAAAATTTGGCTAATTAAAATATTTAAGTATTATTTTCTATATCTATATTTTTCTATATCTATATTTTACTTCTACTATCAGACACTAAAACACCCTAGGCAACTCAGTGGACAATTTGCTTCCAGCTTACCAATTTGGTGTAGAAATGTGATTCAAAATATACTGACCTAATTTAAAAGATCCAAACATGCCAAAAAGGGCTTCTACATGTATTGCTAATAATTAATGGAAAAAGAAAGGGAGACTACAAATGTAATTAAAGGTAATAAAGGTAACCTGTTTATACTAGGAAACCAAGTGTTATTATCAGATCAAGTTGAATTTTCTTTTCATTTCTAAAGTATGTACCAGAAATAGGTCGGGTGGGGGAGAAGTACACATATGGCAAAAAAATGCAATTACGACTATGGCAACTGGACAAAAATAATTTGCCAAGGAAACGTTTTTTCCCTCAGATATACAAGTTTCAAAGAATGTACTCCAGATGGCAAATCCATGGTTTATGTGGGTGATGTTATCTTTACTACCCGAAAGACTCTTGCAGGCTGCAGTTCTGAAACTTACATCTGCTATGAATGAAATGATTGGGATTAGAAGTTGTAGCTCTCTGCTATTTGGTTCCCTGTCTCCAGTAATAACTGATAATGAATATGTTTTTTACCTGTGACTAGGTAGTTCCTTGTCAAGAGATTGAATGTGACAGGTAAATTTGAACTTACACATTACACTTCCTAGCAGCAACATTGGTGATAGGATGTTTATAAGGGTGTAGAAAATATACATTAGTAATGGATGTTCACAGAAAATACATAAAACAAACAAAAAAAATCAAGTAAACAACCTTCAAAGTGGGAGAAGATATTTGCATATGATGAATCTGATAAAGGGCTAATAACCAGAATCTACACAGAACTCAAACTAATCAGCAGGAAAAGAGTAAACAATCCCATTTATCAGTGGGCAAGAGATGTGAATAGAACTTTCTCCGAGGAAGACAGATAAATGGCCAGCAAACACATGAAAAAATGCTCATTGTCCTAATCAGCAGAGAAATGCAAATCAAAACACTCTGAGATATCCAGTGAGAATGGCCCACATCACAAAGTCCCCGAGCTGCAGATGTTGGCATGGGTTTGGTGGGAAGGGAACAAATACACACTGTTGGAAAGATTGCAAATTAATACAGCTTTTTTGGAAAGAAGTATGGAGAAATTTCAAAAAGCTAAAAGTAGATCTTTCATTGATCCCCAAATCCTATAACTAGGTATTTACCCAGAAGAAAAGAAAATCATTTTACCATAAGGACATTTACGTTAGAATGTTTATTACAGCTCAATTCACAATCACCAAGATGTAGAAACAACCCAAGTGCCCCTCAATTCACAAATGGATAAATAAATTATTGTATACATATACCATGCATACTATTCAGCCATTAAAAAGATGGAGACTTTACATCCTTTGTATATACCTGGATGGATTTGGAGGACATCTTCCTAAGTAATGTATCTCAAGAATGGCAAAGCAAGTATCCAATGTAGCCAATACTAATAGGAAACTGGCAAATGAACAACTACACACCCAGATGAGAGAATAAACACAACCACGTTCCAGGGCGAGGGAGAAGGTTTGTGAGCTCTCACTTAATGGGCACAGTGTAGGGTATATGGCACACCTCCTGGGTGAAGGACTGGACTACAACTTGAACTTTACCTAACAAATGCAAACCATGTAACCTAATCATTTGTACCCTTATATCAATCTGAAATAAAAAATAGGAAGATATCAATGAGTAAAAACATAATACACAAAATACCTGAATAGAAACATCTCCTGGAGATGGGATGTGGACATATTTGTTTATTTTAATGTAGTACATATCAGACAAATTCCTGGGGCTGATTTTTACTATGGCAGTCACATTTTAAGGTAGTTTTACAGAGGCTACATAGCATTAAAAAAAAAAGCTGTGGGCTCTTGAATAAACAGGTAAGAGAATGGACGCTTATCTCTAACAGACATTAGCTCCATGGCTATAAGAAAATTACTTGGCCTGTTTGAGTCTCAGTATTCTTATTTATAAGATGGAGATAATAATAATTAACTTGCAATGTTGTTGTGAACATCAGAGTTAATTCATTTAAAGATCTGGGTACTACCGAGAGTAGATATTCAATAGTGAGAACCACATTAATATTTAATTTTGTAATTTCAAAACTTCCTGGGGATCATACTAATCTAGACTAGAATGTAGCCTTTTGATGTAATTATGTAAAAAGTACATTTCTCTTCCATTTCCCTGTCCTTCTCTCCTTTCTTCTTTCTCTCTCCTTTCTCTTTCCACCATCTCACCTTTTCATTTAATTGACCCTTTTGAGAATTTGGGGGCCTATTTAGTTCTATTGCTAAAGTAAATGATATTGCATGTTGAGATTTCCAACCCAGCTTAGCCAGGTCATCTTTCTGCTTATTTCTCTAGGTTCATATCTTTTGATATAAAGAGAAAGAAAAAAAAAAAAATAGCTGCGAGGTTTTTCAGAAAACATACTATTTGTTTTACTCAGATTTATCTTTGGAACAAGTTAAGCTTCTAGGCAATAAAACTGCCATGTGCAAGCCTCCTTTAAAAGAAAGTGTGCTTGAAGATGTAATGGAAACTAGAACATTAGGAGAAGCTGATGGGTTTGTGATCGCAAAAGAACTACTATTCCCTTCAGTAAAGAGAAATAAAATAAATTTCCTAAGCAAATTTCGTTGTCAGAGCACTCAGGGCAATACTGCACTGTCTCCATGAAGTTTCTCTCTGAGCATAATCTGGCACTCAGCTGCAGAATTGTTATTTTGTAAACTAGAGAACTGGGAAAAAGCTTTGGGGCTTCCGAGGTTTCCCGGAAACCCTTTTGGTTCCAAGGAGAGCTGGAGGCAGGTCCTTTAGCCCTCCTTAAATTTCCATTTTTTTACCCTTGAATAGTTGGGTTTAGAATTTTCCTTCTTCTTAGGCACAGGAGGTCTCTACATCGTGCAGCTCTTTCAGAACTAAATCCAGAGGTGTAGACACTTAGAACGTGATGCTCCAGGCATTCAGGACAAGGCCCCGATCTTTAGCCTGGTCCCCAGCATCTCGCCTCCTGGGGCAAGTCTCATTCCAGGCAATCCTCCAACCATCCTAACCCCAGCTTAGAAACTTTCCCTCCAGTAATTTTTTCACAAACTCCACCCTCAGTTTGAAGCACTTTCCCTAATTGGTAACCCAACTACTCATGGATTCCTTACCTGAATGACTATTGATGTTCCTGATATGAGGGTGGGGCTGGAGATACATTGATAAGACAAAATCCCTACCATTTATATTCTAATAAGAGGAACTAAACAAAAAAACAAGCCAGCAAATAGAAAAGTGCAGATGATAGTAAGTTGTATGATGAAAATGTAAATTCCCCAGCTGTTCACTGAAATACTACCGTCCCTACTCATGATGGAAGTGAAGACATCTTTGCTCTTTGGTTCCACCTTCTGTGTTTCTTACTTCCACCTTCTGTGTTTTCTTACTTCTATATCCCCAGCCTCCATCAGGGTACCTGCTATCAACATATCCTTGTTCAGTAGACATCCAGAGATATGTGTTATTTGTCAAATAGATTAATGAATTACGATGTGAAGATCTGAGACAAACCAAAATTGTCTAGTGTTTGTCGTTTGATCTTTATAGGTCAGAAATATGTTTTTACTATAATGAGCCCTAATTCTTTTACCATCATTCCAAAGAATAATATATTAAAACAAGGGGCCTTAAAGAATAGATGGGAATTACAGGTGAACAATAGCCACTGGAGAGGAGAATCCAGCTAGCAAAAAAGTATGTTTGAAGATATATACAGAGAACTGATGGGGAAATGACAGTTAAGCTGGTAAGCTTGGGGAGTATTGGTGGAGGGCCGGGGGGTGGGTAGGTGGTGGAAGTAAATGTAATTAGAATGAGCTCTTTCTACTAAGTGACATTGTTGAGGTTTGGAAATTACCTAAATAGTAAGCTATATTTGTTATTTATTTATTTATTTGCATTTTTTTATTTTTTCTGGTGAATACGAGAGTATAAATGATGAGGTCACAGTGTTTGCATTGACTAGGTGAAGTCCCTGTTGTAGCTGTGTCCCACACCCAGGAGGTGTGCCCTGTACCCTTACATGGTGCCCGTTAAGTTGGAGCACACCAGTCCCCCTCCCTTCTCCCTTCCCCCTCTCCCTAGAAAGCTCATATTGAAAGGATCCTTTGACCACATGTATTCTCACTTGGAAAAGAATGCAAGTTCTTCATATCGTCTCTATTTTTAGAGTGGAAACGGGTAAAAATAAAAACCACACAAGAAAAAAAAAGCACATGGCTAGGACCACTCATTATGATTCAGAAACATGAACTAGAAAGCACAGCTGTCTGTCTGCTCTGAGAGCAGATAACAGTATCATTTTTATAAATGAAGGTAGAGATAAAGTCACCATAATACACATTTTTACAATAACAAGCCAGAGAGCATTAGAGACAAATAAACGCTTGTTGCCAGGGTAATATTTCCTCCTGAGTAAAAGGCATGCATTAACTCTCACAATAGAGTCATCTAATAAATGATTCATCTAGACACTAATATTTAATCAGTTTGTACCTTTAATTGCTCTAAGAACCTTTCAAACACTGTGAACAAATTCACAGTTATTTCTTGTTGAAGGTTAATCCCTCAGTCAAACTTGTTTTAAAAGTAATAAATGGCGCAAAAGAAAAGATTATCACTTCATACTGAATGCTAATGTTGTAATTGTTTTCTTTAGATAAGTATATTTTTACCTGTAAATGTTTTACCTTATAATCTCCCTAACAATTTTAAAGGTTAGTAAAAACTATTTGGGAAGCCACATGGTTTGCTCCGCTGTCACTGATTAGATTTCAATTTTGCCATGGAACTGCTTTTTAATTGGTTTACAGCTCTGCAACGTTTTACCTACTTAATTTCATAATAGGAGTCATAAATAACATATTTTCTACAATGAAACACAATGTGATGCCAGATTGAGAAATATGAATGGGTTTTCTTTACATTTAATATTTCTTCCCATAATATGGCAAGCCCTTAGATAAATAAAAATGCTACCCTGATTCTTATACTTTTCCACAAGAGGGCTCTTGAAAGGCAAAAATACAGCCCATGATCAGTGATCTGCCTACATCTATTGGTAAAAACTAGAGGAACGTGATTTGAAAGTATTTCCTGAAAAATTAACTGTAGCTTTTAAATTGATTTTAAATTAATATTTACACTAACTAGATTTAGCTAATAGTAATAAAGGCTAAAATTTATTGAATGCATCCTTTGTGCCAGGCAAGGCATTAAATACTGGATACATAGCTATTCAATAATAATAATAATAATGTGTTATATTTATTATTACTACATAATAATGTATTATTACTAACTGCCCTATAGAGAATCAATTATGATTTGGCATGGAACTGTAGAGATGCAGTGCCTGAGTTTGAGTTCCAGCTCTTCCATTCTCTCATTGTTTCTGTGACCTTGGGCAAGATACTTTTACTTGCTTTTATCAATCCTCAGTTCCTCTTCCATAAAATGAATTAAGGGAATTACAGTACATAAAGCCTTTGGAAGAATGCCTGGCACACACTAAGTGCGTTGTAAGTTTTAGCACATATTAAGTGCTTTGTAAGTTTAACCGGCTCCCCTTGTGTGCCCCTGCACCAGCACTAGGGAACCCATCCCAGGCTTGCCCACACCATGGGCCCTGTCTGGGCTCCCGCGTTACCCACACTTCTGGCTGTTACCTCTCACCGTAATGATTATTGGTTTTTGTATCAAACTCTGCCATGAGTCTACCAGGGTTCCAGGACAATCTCTTATTTCATTTTGCTTTCCTAGCACATAGTGACTACCTAACTTTGGTTAGCAAAGATGTTCACAAGAATTTTTAAAAAATAAGAGTATGCTAATCTCTGCAACTGTCCTGCAAAAGAGTTTTTCAGTTGTTTTTAAGTCCTATATAAGACATGAAAAAACTGAAATTCTAAGAGACCATAACATCAAAATCTCATAGTTTGGAAATGGCCAAAGTATTTAAAGCCAGATGGGATTCCAGGTCCTGTGTTTTTCACTACAACGTCCTGCACACATGGTTTTCACTATAATGCCCCAACAATGCCCATGGTTGTTTATGGATTTACTGGCTAAAGGGAGACTGAAAAATTATAGTCACATATCTCAGTGTTTTATAGACAGACTAGAAGGGTAGATGAGAGAGAGAGAGAGATATGTGTGAGAGTTTTTTGCACTTTTTAAAAATATATTTATTTTTATGAACTTATTTTTTGTTTTAGCATCTTGATGGAGGTAAGATGCAAATATTTTTTACAATAACTTAAGCATTCAAATGAGGATTGTTCTCTTCAAATAGTTTTGGTCAAAATTTTTTAAAAAGTTAAAAATTTTCAAACTGATTTTATAACTCCACTGCTAGAATTATTTTTATGGGAAATGTAAAGACCATTATCATGAGCGTGAAGGACAAGAATGTTACACACTGAGAAGCATAAGGAAAAATTACCTGGTTGGATCTTGGAAAAAGCTTCCTTCAAGAGATGATGGCTGAGCTGAGAACCAAAGGATGAGCTGCTGTTAACTGGTGAAAAAAGAGGGGAGAACATTATTCTAAGCAAAGGAAATTGCATGTGCAAAGGCCCAGTGGCAGGAGAGGCTGCCCTGCTGAGACAAAAGATAAGGGATAGAATGGTTTGAAAAAGGGAGAAGGCAGATAATTTACATTAATTTAGTAAACATTTATTGGAAGCCTACCAGATCCCTGCTGGTGTGATGAGTACAAAGGAATAAAAAAGTAATTCATTTTTACCTCACGTAACTTCTTAATCTAGCATAAAACGGACACATGCCCACGTACAAACCCATCCATACATATACTTTAATCAGTATTACAATAGAGGCCAGAGCAAATTTCATTGGAGTGCAAAAGAAGAACAAATTCACTGTGATTAAGGAAGTACTGGAAGGAAGGAATTGACAAAGGTTTTATAGAGTAATTGACATTTGAGTTTAGCCTTAAAGTTATTCCAGGCAATAGCATGAAGAGAAGCATTAGGTATAAACAGTGACCAGAAATCTATTAAATAATAATTCCTTTGAAGGAATTATTTACTTATTTACTTGCTTTAAATTTCAAAGAAGATTCTATTTGCTGCAGAAAGTAGAGTTAAACTGGAAACAAAAAGAGAAATAGGGACAAAAATCTTAATATTTGCCATTAATTATATAGTTAAAAATAAACCCTTCACAAAATGAATAACCACAATCAAAAATTTAAAAATGCTTGTAAATAAATGATTACAAAGTTGACATATCAAAATATATGTGATTCCAATAGGCCGTGCATGGATGAAAACCTTCCGGATTTGTGTGCATATGTTAGAAAAGAAGGCTGAAGAATAACACTGCACATACCTGTCTCAAGAAGCTACATGAATAATAATGCAAAGAAAGTAGAAGAAAAAAGTAATAATGATGCATAAGCCAAATAAATATAAAGCAAACATACAATAAATTAACAAGACCAAAAGTTGGTTCTTCAAAAATATAACAAAATTTATACACCCCACAATCAAGGAAAAAAATAAACAAGTCAAAAATAATACCTGAGATCAAAAAGGGATGTTACTATGAATTCTATAAATGTTACAAGATAGTAGGAAGATATTTATTTCCTTTATCGGCTAATGTTTAACAATGGGAAGATAACTATGAACAATGTTATGTCTAACTTCAAAATTTAAATGAAATAAGAAAATAGCTTGAAAATGTTATTTAATTAAACTAAATACAAATACATGTGAAATATGAATTTCTCTGTTTGAAATAACGGAAGAATCTACTGATACGGTGATTACTCTCTTTTCTTTCTGCTTCCTATTATTCAAAGGATGAAAATGATTAATATCCTTCAGCATTTCTCAACTGTTACCACTAGGTGGCAAACGTTTCCAAACTATGGCCGGATCCTGCAGTGATTGTTAAGAGCATGTTGGACACCATTTTTGGTGTTCACAAACAGAATATAAAAAAACATTCTCACTATTGTCATTTTGAGCAACCTCACTGTTTTCAGGAAACAAAAGATAGCAACAGGAACAAAATTGCATTGAAAAAATTGAAACACAGGTTTTATTGGCAGAAGTTGAAATGCTACTCTAACAATAGAACCTTCCACTTCAGGCTCAGAACCAGGCCAGAGAAGTGGAGCAGCCCTATCACAGATTCCCATCTCCATGACAACCTTTCAGCTCCATGCACAATTAAAGCTACAGTATCTTTTTTTTTTTTTCCAGAAAAAAAAAAAAAAAATGTGAGTCCTGGCTGGTATTTATTTTTTAGAAGAGATCAGAGAAATTAAATTGATTCTAATTAATGAGTCAGAATTATTGGGAGAGGGCATAGATTTGTAAATGCTTTACATAAGCATTCCTATCTTTCTCCATTTGCAAATGAAAATATGTATTTTGTGTGGCTTGATGTACTAACATTATCACTATCCTTTTTAGCATTCTTTGACAACAGCTCTTCTGTGCCAGGCGTTCTCAAAAATCCTGGCTTAATTTCCCTATAGGCTATACTCGTGGATAAAAAAAAATCTGTTCATTTCATTAGCAATTAGTTTTCGACCAGATGGTTTGGACAGTGTTGGGACTCTCTCAGAATCCTGGAATAACCTTATCTCTAAACCTTGTGCCTCTTTGCTTCCTCTACAGACATTTTTGGGGGTATTTAGTTGTCAGTAAGAAAAGTTGTGGACTCAGCTTCCCTCTGACCTGAAGGGGAGTGTTCAAAATTTTTGAAACATTCAAAGAAAACATTCAAAACGTTTAAAAAAATGAAACTTACAAAGAAAGTTTGCAGGAACAAAAGTTTGGGATATGAAGGAGAAATGATTGATGGAGGATTTGATAACGATATTTTCAAGCACCATATATATAAAGGTATTTAAAATGGAGCGAAGGCCAGCTATTTTGCTCCTTTTAAGAAAATTCTGACTAACCATTGAACCATGGAGACCTGAATTTTCATGTCATCTCATGAAAGCAGTAACATGAAAGACTTAGTTGAATTTAAGACACTGCTGAGATTCTTAAGGATGGGATGACAGTGGTGATATATTACCAAGACTTACGGAATATTTTTATTCCATAAAAATCATAAACACATATATCTTTTTACTTCTAGAAATGTACAAGTATCATCTTTCTGAAGTGAGAGGGATGGGACCCTTTCAGTCCTGGCACCTTGCCTTTTCCTAAGTGTGAAACGTAGGTGGGATGTCACTGTGGATTTACTCCTTTTAACATTCTTTAACATACTGTGAGGCTGGTGCAGAGACACAGAGGAGCTAGTCTACAATTCAGGCTTCCATGTGGATAGACAATGTGCTTGAAGAAAGTGTGATTATTATTCCTTTTATTTCATGGACAAATTGAGACTAAGAGAAGTAAAGTGTCTTTCCCTACGCCACATCCAGTTTAGATGGCATGTGTTTCTTGTTTGTCCAGCGTGCCTTTGGTCACCCACATTTATTTCATTCTTTTCTGGGAGTAAATGAGGCTGGCCCATCAGTGGACACGAAACTGATGTCTGAACAGAGTTCCCACTCCTGGACAAAGGCTGTCTTCAGGAGTAGACAGGGGACGTAAGCTTGGCCAGTGGAAATCACTTCTTTTATGGATTATGCTGTGGTGTCATGCCTAAAAACGTTTGGCCTAACCCCATGTCGCAAAACGTTTTTCCTGTGTTCTCTTCTAAGTCCTGTAAGTGACGATGATACAAAGTTAAGTTTAAGAATTCCTGCTACTCTCACCCAGAAAGCGCATACTCTACGGGAAAATTCGATAAAAAGTTCCACCATGAGACTAAGCTGTATTCATTGCCGGATTCACATAAAAACACACATATTTGGTCAATGTTTCAAATATACCTTTGGAGGTCTAATTATGTAAAAAACTAAAGAACTGCCCATAACTTTTAGTTATGCTAAAAGACAAAAAAGCCCCACACACCCATGGACAGGGCTTTAAATTTGGATAGGGAAAGATTTCCTAGTACAACCGTCACTCAGAATTGTGTCTGCCCCAGTCCCTTTTTGAATTGTAGGAAAAGGCAGAAGGTCAAAAGTAAAAGACACACACGTATTTCACTCAGGTAAAACCTCAAAGATTTCATCTTTAATGAGAAAAAAAAAAAAAAATGAGACAGTTATTTTCCCCAGTTCCTTGTAGAATTCCGGAATTGAGTTGCCTTTGCGTTTTCCACATCACTAGCAGCAGCTGGTGGCATAGGTAACAGTGCTTAGTCAAAGGGACTCTGGAGGACCCTGTGGTTCCCAGGAAAACCAGCCGTGACGGCCCCCATTGCAGTGGCAGAGCCTGGGAAAGGCCGGAGTCCTCAGATGTGGAAACAAAAATGATACTTATGTAAAATGCTGCCACCTGGTGGACGTGGAAGCAACATGTGACAGTGGACAGTGGCCACAAAATTAACTGTAGTGCTAAGGCCTGGAAATAGAAGGCAGGAAGGTGGAAAGTGTGGTGAAAAGCCACGATTGCTGCTAGAATTTTTCTGAGACTTTAACTGAGAGACACAGGGCCCTATTTTACCATTTCAGGGCAAGGGCCAGTGAACATGAATTACCTCCTGAAATTGCATTTGGTGCCTACCATAGCCTCTAATCGCGTTGTACATAGCTGTGTGTTATTTTTTCTTTTTCTTTTCCTTTTTTTTTAAATTTGAAAATATTAAGGGGGTGCAAGTGTTTTTGATTACATGGAACATTTATGTAACACTATTTGGTGTGGCTGTCACCAAATAGCGTCCATCAGACATGTTATGTAGATTTTGGCCTATTGCCTCTTCTACCTCCTCACCCCCCACCCTGGTCTGGCTTGATTTCTACTGAGGTTTACCTCCTTCTGTGCACAAGTGTGCTCACCCCCAACCCCGGTCTGGCTTGATTTCTACTGAGGTTTACCTCCTTCTGTGCACAAGTGTGCTCACTATTTAGTTCCAATTTAATAGTGTGTACATACGGTGTTTTTTTTTTTTTTTTTTGTATTCCTTAGATACTTCACTCAGAATAATGCTTCCCAGTTCCATCCAAATTGTTGCAAAAGGCATCAATTGATCTTGTTATGGCTGAGTAGTACTCCATGGCATACATATACCACATTTTGTGAATCTACTCATGAATTGATGGGCAATTGGGTTGATTCCACATCTTTACAATTGTGAGCTGTGTTGCAATAAACATTCAAGGGCAGAGGTCTTTTTGATGAGATAATTCATACCAAGTAATGGGATTGCTGGATCAAATGGCAGGTCTACTTTTACTCCTTTGAGGAATCTTCATACTATTTTCCATAGTGGTTGTACTAACCTGTAGTCCCACTAACTGTGTATAAGCATTCCTTTCTTTCTGCATACATGCCAGCACCTATTGTTTTTGGACTTTTTAATAAAAGCCATTCTAACAAGGATAAGGTGATACCTCATTGTGGTTTTAATTTGGATTTGCTTGATGCTTAGTGATGTTAAGCATTTTTCATATGTTTATTGACTATCTTCTTTTGAAAAGCTTCTGTGTGAGTCTTTTGTCCACTTTACTTTTTTTTTTTTTTTTTTTTTTCTTGCTTATTTTTGTTTGAGTTCTTTGTAGTTCTGCACATCAGCAGTTTATTGGATGTATAGTTTGCAAATATTTTCTTCCATCTGGTAGGCGGTCTATTTACTCTGTTGATTATTTCCTTAGCTGTGCAGAAGCTTTTTAATTTGGCCGAGTCCCATTTATTTATTTTAGTTGTTTCTGTAACATTCTCAGAGGTCTTCTAAATAAATTCTTTGCCTAGACTGATATCTAGAAGAATTTTTCCAACATTTGCTTCTAGAATTCTTATGGTTTCAGGCCTTACATTTAAATCTTTTATCCATCTTGAATTCATTTTTGAGTGGTGAGAGTAAGGATCCTGCTTCATTCTTCTGAAAATTGGCTCTGCAATGTTCCCAGCACCATTTATTAAATAAGGTTTCTTTTCCTCAGTGTGTATTGTTGTCTGCTTTGTCAAACATTGGTTGGCAGTATGTGAATGGTTTTATATCTGGATTTTCAGTTCTGTTTTATTTGTCTATGTCTCTAGTTTTGTGCCAATGTCATACTGTTTTGGATACTAGAGCCTTGTAATATAGTTTGAAATCTTATAATATGAAGTTTCCAGATTTTTTCTTTTTATTTAAGATTTCTTTCACTATTAGGACTCTTTTCTGGTTTTAAACAAAGTGTATAATTATTTTTTCTAGACCTGCAGTACGACAGTGATATTTTGAATCAATATCACTTTGGGGAGTGGGGACATTTTAACAATGCTGTTTCCAATGACCCGTGAGCATGGTGTATTTTTCTTTTTGTTCGTGTCCTCTGTGATTTTGTTCCTCAGAGTTTCACAGTTCTCTTTGTAGAGATCTTTCTTTCCTTCATTAAGTATATTTATAGACATTTTATTTTCTTTGTAACTTTTGTGACTGGGACTGAATCTTCGATGAACACACCAATAACAAGCAGTGAGATCAAAGTAGTAATAAAAGAATCTTCCAACCAAAGAAAAAGCTCTGGACCAGATGAATTCACAGCCAAATTTTCCCAGACCTACAAAGCTGGTACCCATAGTGCAGAAATTATTCCATAACATTGAGAAGGAGGGCATTCTTTCCAACTCATTTTACAAAGCCAGTATTACTTTGATACCAAATGCTGGAAAGGACACAAGAAAAAGGATAACTAAAATAAATATAAATATAAATATAGATGCAAAATCCTCAACAAACTATCAGTAAATCAATTTCAACAGCCCCTCAAAATAATAATTCACCTTGATGAGGTGGGCTTTATTTCAGGGATACAAAAATGTTTCAGCACATGTAAGCTAATTAAAGTGATTCACCACATAAACAGAGACAGAAAGAAAGACCATAGGATCATGTCAATAGATGCAGAAAAAGCATTTGAGAAAATCCAGCACCCTTTCAAGATAAAAAGCAAACTCAAAAACCTAGGTATAGCAGGAATGTATCTCAAAATTATAAAACCCACATTTGGCAAACCCAAAGTCAACATCACAATGAATAAGGGAAAGGTAAAACATTCCTATTAAGAACTGGAACAAAACATGGGCACCCACTGTCACCACCGCTATTCAACCTAGTGTTGGAAGTTGTAGCCAGAGCAATCAGGTAAGAGAAAAAAATAAAGAAATTGAGCTATCATTTTTCAGTGATGATATTCTCTCATATCTAGAAAACCCAAAAATGCTACAAAGTGACTCCTGCAACTGATAAATAAATTCAGGAAATTCTCCGGCTGCAAAATCAACATAAACTGATCAGTAGCATGTCTATGCACCAGTAATAGTCCGACTGAGAGTTGAGCTGCACATTTTAATACCTTCTTCAAGTAGTTTAAGGAATAACAGACCATCTTTTTTAATGCTGCATAATATTCCATGGTATACATATACCATAACTTATTAATCCATTCATGGGTTGATGGGCACTTGGGCTTCTTCCATGACTTGGCCATCATGAATTGAGCTGCAATGAATAATCTGGTGCAACTATCTTTGTTGTCAAGTGATTTTTAGTCTTTTGGATATACACCTAGTAGAGGAATTGCAGGATCAAATAGCAGGTCTACATTTAGATCCCTGAGTGTTCTCCAAACTTCTTTCCAAAAGGAACATACTAGACTGCATTCCCACCAGCAGGGCAAACGTGTTCCCTTTTCTCCACATCCATACTAACATCTGTAGTTTGGGGATTTTGTGATGTAGGCTACTGTTACTGGAGTTAGATGATATCTCAAAGAGACTTTACCTTTTTTATATTTACATGGATGAAGCTGGAAAATATTATTCTTAGTAAAGCATCTCAGGAATGGAAAAAAAATATCCAATGTACTCAGTACTACTATAAAACCAATTTATAATCATTCACACTTTCGTATGAAACATGAATCACAACTATAGCCCAGGATGAAGGAGGGAAGGGGGGGAGGATGGGAAGTGAGGGGAGTGGTTTGATAAAGGGAGAGTTAATGGTGGGACCAAACCTATGGAGCATGACTCGTACCCTTATAAGGGTACAAGTCAAATCTATCAAGCATAGAACACAAATGTCTTAACACTGTGATTAAGTAAATGAAGTGACAGCTATGTTAATTAGTAGGATGTAAGCACTCCAATTTGTACAAATAATCAACACATTGAATCCCATAAAGGCATAAATGTATTCATGATCTATGTATATATGACTTAATAAAAAAAAGAATAACAGACAAATAGAGGCTCAGGCTCATATTTAATATTCAGGAGTTAATCCTGCATTTCAAAAGGACTGTTCTATTTATATGCTTAAAAAAATATGATTTCCCAGGCTCTACTCAAGAACTTCTGCTTCAGTTACTCTGAAGTGCAGCCCATATGTTTGCATTTTTAGCAAGCCTCACAGAGTATTCTGATCCAGGACAAGACTTGAAAAGCTCTACTCTGACATTCAATAAAGAAAAATAAATAGCTTATATGATGATGAAATAACATATAATATAAGAAGCATGCTGTTCTAGTAACCACTTTTGACGTAGTCTGAATTAATTTTAAAAATACAGGTAAACTTGATTTCGTTCTGCAGACCTGAAATTCATGGAGAGATCTAAATTGTACCATGAGGATTTTGTAAGGGACTAACCTACATCCCCATATCACTAAGGAAAGGTTTTCTTCCCCAGCTACGGGCAGTGCTGGTAGAGAACAGTCTACAACTGATACTTCACTGATTGCCATGGTTGCATAAAAATGTTTTGCCTTAGGTTGTACATGCTTGTTGTGATTTGTACAGGGGGCAACATTCTTTTCTCGAGATTACGGCAGATCTGAAGGGCCATTCCAGCTCCCAGGCCATCTTTAAGGTCACCTGAGGTTTTCATTGAAATTAGTATTACAGCTCAAATTCTCCTTCTTTCTAGTACTTTGCCCCCTTTTCCCTTTCTCTTCAACTGGGGTTGATCCTAAGCATACAACTTAGCAACTACCTTGCATGCCAATAACCATCTCAGAGTACGCTTCCTCAGGAACCCAGCCTGTATCCACTGTCAGATTGCAAAATTGTCAAAACCAAACTAGCTTAAAAGGGGAAAGTTCATGATAAGAACCCCTGCATCTCAAGTTGGATCACAAGAAGTGAGAAGAGCAGGGAGGCATCCCAGCTGGGAAACGAGTGGAGTGAGTGGGTGGAGAACACAGATCACTCTTTCTGTTCTCTCGCTCCCATGTGTTCTTTCCTCCCCTCACTTTCTCCATCTATAATCCTTGCTTCTCTTTGCTTGCACAGTTTATTCTCTCACTGAAGATCAGCTACGTCTACTAGATAATAAATGTAGCTATGATAGTTTACATTTTTATATTTCCATCATCAAAGAAAAACCAAAAGTTGTTCTTAATCCACGTGGCAGATTCTTAGGGAATATTCTGTTCATTTAGGTTTGGGTCAGTTTCCAAGGACTGAAGCAATGAATCATCTGTTGCTAGGAGGCAGGAGCAGGAAGAACATGTCACCCGTGTCTGAAATCCTGTTGGTGGAGGAAGGGGAGACCTTTTCAAAGAAAGAGGCTTGTCATTACAGAAGGGTCAAGGAGACGGTATTGTGTGTATAAGTGAGGGTACATCACATACATGAGATTCTTTCTGAGTGAAAGTCTCTGTAATATTTCATCACACATATGCAACCCATATATATGATTGCTATATAATTTATTTTAAAAGTACCTTTTGGTTCAAATACTTCTTTATCTCACTTTATCTCAGTTTTTATCTTTAGAAGGTATTTCAATATATAAAATACATAAGAAAATTAGTGATGAAGTATCTTCTTGAAAATCCCAGCTATCATGAGTTAAATCTTCAGTTCAAACCAGATCTTCCAGCTCCAGGTCTATATCTAAAATTTTTTACTCTTTAATTTTTTTTCCTTAAAAATGTATGCATCTTACTTAGCTCCCTATAAAAGCAAGACACACCTGCCTTTTTCTGAGCTGAACACACAGAGCATCTAGATGTGTGCTGGCTGGTCATCGGTGAGGGGGGTTGCTTCTTGCCGCCTACAGTCAAACCTTGCCGGAATATGGGATTGCTTATAACGCCCAGGAGTTTCACACAGATCGCTTCTACACCTGCTTCCAAAGTAAAACAAGGTCCACCTTGCCTGAAATTCCCATCACCAAATCATGCTTTGTATGGTTAATCAAAACCACATCAGACCAAGGAGACGTTTTTTCCAGCAATTTTCTCTATTCACCAGAAATCATAGTATGATATCGTTTTGGATCCTGAATTTGATTTCAGTAGCATTAAGCCTAATATCTTTATACTTGCTATTTGCATTTTAATTGAAGCATAACATAGATTTAAAGTGTATATTCTTAAACAAGAGATTGGTAAAGCATTACATGTACAGCCTCCACTTGGAACAAGATGCAGAATCAGAGGTTCTATTTTGCCCCTGCCCAGTCAATCTTCTGTCTCCAAAAGTAAATCATATTTTGACTCTTACCATCATTAATTGATTTTGCCTGTTCTTAAAGTTTAGAAATTGAATTATGCAACCTATACTCTGTTATAACTGACCTTCATCACTGAGCATGATGTTTCTGAGATTCTTATATATGAAGGCATGTGTCCATCCATATGTACCATTAGTTTATTATTTTTACCACTAGGTAGAATTCCATTAAATGAACATTATCGCTACTTACCCTTTCTTCTATTGTTGGGCATTTCTGTAGTTTCTAATTTTTAGGTATCATGCATAAAGTTGCTAGAAACATTTTTATTCTTAGTGTATGTGTGTTTGTGTGTGCCTCTGTAATGTCTGCACTCCTTTCTTTGCAGTATATACCAAGGAGTTGAATTGCTGAGTCATAGAAAGGCTTATGTTTAAATTTAGCAAAAACAATTCATTTTCTAAGGGAGTTATGTCATTTTTCACATTCTCATACGGAAAACGTCAGGATTCTACTTGCTTTTTATCTTCAACAATAGTTAGTATTGTCAATCTTTTAAAATTTTAGCTATTGGGGGGAAGTAGATAACATTATGTTAATTTACAGTCACATGACAAGTGATGATGCTGAGCACTTTTTCAGGCTCTTATTATTTGAATATCTCCTTTGCCAAATGCCTGTTTAAGTCATTCATAATTTCCACATTTGTATTGTTTGTCTTTTGCTATTGATTGGAGGATTTTTTTATATAGACTGTGTTTGTCAGATATATGCTGCGAATGTTTCCCTTTTTGATAGTGATTTTTGATCAGTAGAAGTTTTACACTGAGGCACATTTAGATACAAAATCTCAAATTTATTTTTAAGTGTAGTATATAAAGGAGAGATATTTTCTCCCACATAAACATTCCATTGGTCCAGGACTATTTGCCCTAAGGATTGCCCTTTACCCCACTGCACATAGTGATGCTTTTGTCTTTGATCAAGTTACCTACCAGATATATGTGCTTTGCAACTACAACCAGATTCTCTATGTTGGTCTACTGATCTCCTTGTCTATCTTGCTCTCCATACGATACTCTTATGAACTGAATTTTTTTGTGCATTTTTGCTCCTTCAAAATTGCATTGTTTCTTTTATGCCCTTGGCTGTTTCATGTAAATTTCAAAATCAACTTTTTAGTTTGCACAGGAAAACCTAGTGGAATTTCTACAGAGGTTGCATGGCATGTATACCAATCATAAACATACCTCTTCATCTATTTGGTCCTTCTTCAATTTCTCTAAACTGTATTTTATTGTTTTCAGGGTCTTGCTTGCACTGGCCCTCGGCATTTGGAGTGAATCCAGGCTGAGACTCCAGGCTGCAGAAGAGCCTGAGGTCAGGAGGAGCCCGGAGGTCAGGAGGAGCCCAGAGGTCAGTGGAATGTGGGTGAACTCCAGAAACCTCCTATCATCTAAAAATCTGGGGTCTTTTTTTTTAAAGCTCCATTTACATTAATGGCATATTTTCCTAATTGAAAATAATACTAATATACTAGCTGGTGTATTAATATCCTTTACTGAAGTTCAACTGATGGTAAATATTACTATATCTAAAAAAATATCTGCATAGCAACAGCTTAATTAGTGTTTGATTAAATGACTGGTTATGATAGCCTGGCCATGTTCACACAGAAAATTCACCATTGCACCAAAAAGTACCAATAGTCCCCAGAAGCCAGAAAGAACAAGAAATGGATTCTCCCCTGCTGCCTCTGGAGAAATGTGGTTCTGCTGACACTGCTAATTTCAGATTTCTAGTCTCCAGAACTATGAGAGAGTAAATTTCTGTTTTAAGCCACCCCAAACAGGGTAATTTTTATAGCAGCCACAAAAAAGTAAAATAGGTGGCTTGGGATACAGATTTAGGAGTGTGGAGAAGTATAGGATAGTGTGAGCATAAGGAAAAGTGGAAGAGAAATGAGGTAGGAGGTGTAAGATACAGAAATTTGAGAGCAAAACTTTTCAAGAGCTGATCTAGAATATCAAATGTTAAAAAAAGATCAAATAAGATAGGATAAATAAAGGTAAGATAAATAAAGGACTTTTATTAGACATAGCCACAAAGATGGTAACAAGAATCTTCTGGAAAACAGTTTCGATTTAAAGATAAAAAGCATATTTTAATTGTGCTGAAAGAGAGCTTACAAATGGCAATTCTAGATAATCACTTTTTTTTTTTTAATGCTTGAGTCTGAAGAGGAGGAAAGAAGTGGTGCTGTAGTTAAGGAGAGTTGTGGAGCTAATTTAAGAGTTCTTAGGTAAAAAAAGATACCAAGTGTTTAAATCTTCTTCAGCAACAGAAAGAACAAAGAGAACAGAGTTAGCCATAGAAATAAAAGCTTGGGAAACTGATAGAACGCAGCCCTTGAGGAAACAGGCAGGGTTAGCCAGAAGTGTAAGCATGGTAAATAGCATCTTTCCCATTGAGGACACAGTCCCAGGGAAAAAGGAGTTCAGGAAAGTTTCATTTGTGATTTCAAGACGCTGAGGAATGTTTTGTGTGATGGTTTCTAGTTTCTATATTCTCTGCACAGTGAAGATGAAGTTGTTTACTAAGAGTGAAGGGTAATGCTCAGACTTACAAAGTTTTGAAATGGATTTAAAAAATTGAAATGGCCAATCTGGATGATAAGAAAAAGACAATTAGAAAAAATAATAAAACAACAGAATATTTCTACACGGAGCTGAATACAGATTTTTGATTGGAAACTATCATTTATTGTGGCATCAATCTGTACTTTGTAAGTGTTCCCACCCTAATGCTCAGGTTCCAGGAAAAAAAAAAAAAAAAGCATTTGAACTGATTTCATTTGATCAGTCAGGGACATTGGAAGGGCAAATTAATTAAAATCAGGACAATACCAAGAGAATGGTTGAAATAAGGAAGGCATAGTTTCTAGGCTTGAGAGTTTCTGTATTCCTGTCCTCTAACAACTAATCTTACCAAGGGAAGGAATGGTGTCCGAGGAAGGAAAGCAATCATTACAAGAAAGACACAGGTCAAAGTCAAGAAAAGGCAAAAAGAAAGGAGAGAGGAATTAGAAAGCAGAGTTCAGAGCCGATAGAAAGTGTCAGATACGATAGTATTTGATTGTAGGGATGGCTATGCCAGTGAGTTTAAATGTTAAAAAAAAAATTACAATTATTCTAATAGGAATATTTCAAAAACGTTGGAACTGGAAAGGTAGGAGGATTATAAGGAGAAGAAACAAGGAAATCTAACAGCATAAGTAAGCATTACTAGGAATAGATTTGATGTGATCATCTAGGGTTACCAAATAAGATATCCGAGGCCCAGTTAAATTTGGAGTTCAGAAAAACACCAAGTAAATTTCTCCATGTAAGTATGTCCCAAATATTTTGGGATGTACTTAAATCAAATAAATACTTATTATTTACTCAAAATTTATATTTAATTTTTTATGATAGGAGTTTATCTGCTGAGTCTGGCAGCCCCGCCACTCGTCCCCTACGGGAGATGGTCTGCGATCACTTCCGCCAAGGAGTAGAAATGCAGAAGAAACGTTGCCCTTGAGCGAGATAAAGCTGCTAGTTTTAAAAAAAAAAATGTTGCCTTAATAATGCCTGTGCCATGAAGATGTATTCAAGCAAGATTTGAATCAAAAATGTGTGTGTACGTGTGTGTGCTCAATGTGTATTTGATTCCGAAGTTATCTGCATTGTATTTATTTCCTTTATAAAATAAACATTGTATTTTATAGTATGTAAAAATCTTCTGTTTAATAGTATATCCCAGCAATAAATTCAAATACATTTTAATGTAACAATGGATGAAAACTATTTTCAGGCTATGTCTATTTCTCCTTATCCTGGAGATAAATGAATGAAATCCTTCTATCTCTAAGTCGCTAATGAGGGAGCACATTTGACAGTCTTTGTGGCACTTTCTGAAAATTCACCCTAAGAAAAAAAAAGGGTGGACATCTGGGGCAGATGACAAAGAGAAAATGCCTGCTGACGTCTTTTAAATTGACACTAAAAATGATCTAATAGCAAGTGATACATTTAGAGTAATTAGTCCGTGTCAGACATCGTCCTAAGTGTTTCCCTTATATTAATTGTCATCATAGTCTTATGGGTAAGGTATTATTAACAGCCACATTATGTAGATGATGAAGAGGTTACATTCAAGATGACTCCATTAGAAAATGACAGAGCTAGGAGATGAAGGGAGGAGGTTTGGCACAAGAACCTCTGTTTTTAACCACTGAACTACATTTTGCCAAAATATTCAAAAAGCTGAAGGATTAAAAAATATTAAAGTGTATACTTCATTGCTAAAAAAGAGAAAAGATCTGTATAATAACAGTACCTAGCACGAAGCTTAGCACATGTTGCAATATATATTGATTAATTGATTGAAACATCCTTCTACGCTCAATGTACCCACAGTTCACTTGATGCTCCCACTGCAGCATTTACAACACTGTGCTGAGTTTGTCTGCCCTTTACTAGTTTCACATAGGAAACTATGACCTCCTTTGGGTTAGGAATTAGGCATTCATCTTCTCATTGCTAAGTCCTAACAGGGTGCCTATACATAGCATTAGCTTGATTAATGCTAAAGGAAGGTGAATATAAATGAAGGAATGCAAAATCAATGCTACAGAATCAAGATAGGATTTGAGAGGGTTTTTTTTTTTTTCTGCTTTGGAAGCATCAATCATTCACAAACCTTTAAAATTATGCCATGGAACTATAGAAAAGAAGGTGGTTTTCTAGTACATAATGCTAGATACCTAAAAACATTGTAATGATGAATTTTGGCTGGATATACTTAATGTTTATGTAGGGAAACTGCCTTACGAGCATTTATGTAGGTTTCCTGATTTTGCTAATTTTATCTGATCAGTTGTAGCTTAGAAACTGATGAGATAAGGGATGACTATTAGGGAAAAAATGTGATTCTTTTCTTAGGGAAAATTGCAGAGGAAATCCTCAATTAGATTTCTAGAGTTTCATCTCTAAGTACGGACATGAAAAATTTGCCGAGAGCTTGGAAATTTAAAAATGGAAATGTAGAAATATACATGGGATGGGATAAAATTTATATGAAAGGAAACCCAAAATACCAAAGGATGCCTACCAGGCTGACAACCAACTTTACCTCCAGGAAAGCAACTGGAATTGGAGGTGGTGAACAAGTAAAGCAGTGGCTATAGATTTGTTTGTTTGTTTGTTTGTTTGTTTTTAGCATAAATATGTAGTATATTCAGGTCTCATTTATGTAAACAAAAAATAATTCTCAAAATATTTAAATCTAAGGCATGAAATAATAAAAATCCTATATGAAAATGTGGGAAAGACTCTTAAAGATATCAGACTGGGGAAAGAGTTTATGAAAAAGACTTCCATGGCTATAGCAACAACAACAACAAAAATAAACAAACGGGAATTACCGTATATACTCGAGTATAAGCCGAGTTTTTTCGGCACAAAATTTGTGCCAAAAAACCCGAACTCGGCTTATACTCAGGTCATACAGGTTATCTGATTCGGTGCGCGCGCACCTAATCAAATGCACGTAGTCTCCAGTCGTCTTCTGCCGTCTGCTTGAGGGGGCGGGGCTTCAGCTCAGTCCACAAGTCGCAGCAGAGCTGAAGAGGGAGGCGGCTGAACTGAACTGTATTCCACTGAACTATTTAACCCACAATATTTAATGGCACATTTAATTGAGTGAAAACCCCATTTAAGGCAGTAAAGTCTTGTAAATAAATGTTTATAAATATTGAAAAGCATTTAACCTACTGATTCCTCAATTATTGTAATTGTTTTGGGTATATACTTTTATTTTTTTTTTTTTTTTGAAATTTACCAGTGGCTGCTGAATTTTCCACCTTGGCTTGTACTCGAGTCACTAAGTTTTCCCAGTTTTTAGGGTAAAATTAAGGGGGTCGGCTTATACTCAGGTCAGCTTATACTCGAGTATATGTGGTAATTAAACTTGAAACCTTCTACACAGCCAAGGTACAGTAAAAGTAAGTAGACAACTTTCAGAATGGGAAAAGATATTTGCATATTACAAATCTGACAAAGGCTTGATAACTAAGATCTATAGAGAATTCAAGTTAATCAACAAAAAGACCCAACAATCCCGTATATCACAGGGCAGAGGACATGAATAGAACCTTCTCTGAGGAAGATAGACGAATGGCTAACAAACATATGAAAAATGCTCATAGTGCCTGATCATCAGAGAAATGCAAATCAAAACTGAGATTTCACCTAACCCCAGAAAGATTAGCCCACATCACAAAATCCCAAAGTTGCAGATGTTGGCGCAGATGTAGAGAGAGTGGAACTCTTTTACACTATTGGTGGGACTGCAAATTGGAGACTCCTCAAAAAACTTTTAGATTTCCCATTTGACCCCACAATCTCACTACTAGGCATCTACCCAGTAGAAACAAAATAGTTTTAACATAAAGACATTTGCACTAGAATGTCCATCGCAGCTCAATTTACAATTGCCAAGATATGGAAACAACCTAAATGCCCATCAATTCAGGAATGGAACACCAAGCTGTGGTACATGTATAACATGGAGTACTATTCAGCTATAAAAGATGGAGACTTTATATTGTCTGTATTAACCTGGATTGAGTTGGAACACATTCTTCTTAGTAAAATATCACAAGAATGGAGAAGCAAGAATCCAGTGTATTCAATTCTAATATGAAGCCAGGAGATGATCTATTACATACACACATAAGAGAAAAACTCAAATCAATTCAAGTTGCTGGGGTCGAGAACACGGGAGTAGGCAGGGGAGGAGGGAGGAGAGAGGAGGAGGGGTGTGCTCTAACTTGCTGGGCACAATGTTAGAGTGCATGGCAGACCTCTTATTGGCAGGACACAATTAGAAGAGGAGATTTACTGAACAAATGCACACAATGTAATCTAATTCATAGCTTTCTCAACCTGAAACAACAAAAAAATTCTCAAAAGTGTAATAGTACTCATAGTTATCAATAGCATAAAAATTATAATTAAAGTAGGAGATATTTAAGCCAGAGATATTCAGTAAGAGAAATAAATAAAAGGAATTCAAATTAGAAAGGAAGAAGTTAAATTGTTTCTGTTTGCACATATACAGAAAACCTTAAAGACACCATCAAAAAACTGTTAGAACTAGTAAATGAATTCAGTAAAGTTGCAAGATACAAAATCAACACACAAACATCAGTAGCATTTCTATACACTAACAACGAAGTATCCAGAAAACAAAAAAGAAACTAAAAAGCCTATTTCATTCACAATAGCTACAAAAAAAGGAAAAGTCATTAAATTATTTTATAATCATGAGGACGAGATGATACACTCTGATAAATGTCAGCTCCTAAGGACTTCATAAATAGGTTTACATAAATAACTGATTTTAAAATTAACACACACTTATTAAAATTGTAATAATGTAGACACACATAAATAAAAAGGGAGTTTTTCTCACATGGGAGGTAGAGGTAGAAAGAGGGTGTAGTAAGAAAAGAGAGTAAGTCTGAGACGTCTGTTGTAATAAAATTCTATTAATTTTGACTTGCGTACTTTAAAATGGTCTTATCAAAATCATCCGTGAAATTATTTCAAGGTAAATTATATAAAGTGACTGACGTTTCTCTTCTCGATAGCAAACACACCGTCTACAACCTTTGTAATTTTAAAATTGATGTTATCCTGTGAATTATTCCGTAAGCACAATGAATGCTCTCCTTAAATATCTTCTCTGTTGGCATTCGATACCCATTCTAATCAAGAAATGACACTTTCATTTCAAACTTAATAAAAAAAAGTTGTGTGTATGTGTAACTTCTGGGAAATGAATAATAAGTTGTTCCAGAATGAATTTATCTTCTCCAGGATTATTTATATGAATATATTATTTTTGAATACAGAGATCACCTCACTGCTGTCAAAAGCCACCATCAAAATTACAGTCACGTGCTGCATGACTCCATTTCAGTCCAATAATGGACTGCGAAAATGATGATGTCTCAAAGGATTATGAGAGAGCTGAAAAGTGCTAGTCACCTAGTGACACTGTAGCCATCAGAACATCAGGCCACAACACACTGCTCATGTGTCTGTGAATAGACCTGACGCCCTGCCAGACGTATGCAAGGATGGCCTGTGCCATCGCGCACGATGTGGAAGTCTTGATAATGATAGTAACTATGTTACTCTCCTATGTGTGCTTCTATACTATTCTTATTATTTCAGTGTGGACTCCTTCTACTTGTAAAACACGTTACCTGTAGGACAGCCTCAGTCAGGTCCTTCAGGAATTATTCCAGAAGACATTTGTGTGCTAGGAGATGGCAGCTCCATACACTTTCTTACCCTTGAAGCCTTCCAGTGGGATAAGATTTGGAGGTGAAAGACAGTGATATCATCATCCTGACCCTCTCTAGGCTATGCTAGTGCATGTGTTTGAGTCTTAGTTTTTAACCAAAAAAGTTTATAAAGTAAAAATAAAATAAAACAATTAAAAAAGTGAAAGGCTTATAAGAACTAAGGATGAAAAATTGTTTCTTCGTTTTTTGTTTTTCACTGTGAAAAAGGTTTATTAGTCCATACAAGTTGGTTTCATAAACTACTGTTAACCTATTACAGCAAATTGCCAAGACTTTCATTGTGACAGCATCTTCCTGCATACATAAAAATCTGGAAACAATACGTCTTTCTCAAATTGTCATTTAGTGTTCTTCTTTTTCCATCCCTCAAAACACAGAGATAGGTTTTTGAATATCAACTAGCCATTATGGAAGCCGTAAGACACAGATATTCATAAACATCACACAAGCTACAGTTGGGGGTCCCTCAATGAACACTACCCACATGGATAAAAAAAGGAGTTGGTTTCAAAAGTGGCAAGTAGCATAGGAGTCACAATAAACACACTATTCATGTCCTTCTGAAACCAAAATGGGTTAAACCTTAACTGCCATTCTGCCAAACACCACGTAACTAAAAAAGCTGTGCAAAGGGTCATGAATCCAATGTACATATCACAGGATTAAAACTCCAGTTAAGCAACTGAGCTTAAAAAGTAATACCAAACTTGTTTAACATATTAATGCTATTTTAGAAGTATCATCAGAATAAAGATTTAATTGTAAATTGGCATGCACTACCTTCTGTAATGGGTAATTTAGTACTAAAAATGAACCTTAAATATCCTAGAATGCCTGTGGAATCATGCTCTATGTTGTTCCCGAAAGGAAATTTGCCAGGTTTTATGATACATGTCTACTTCCCTGTGGTTCTGGGAGTTTCATGTACACCAAGTGATTCAGTAACTGATAGGAGAATTTAAGCAAAAAGACCAAAAGTGGACCTTGTGTCAACATGTACTAGATGGACTTTTTAGTTACATGATAAATGTAGATCATAAATCAGATGTACTTAAAAGGTACACCTATTTCATGTTACAAAAAAAAAAAAAAAGTGTGACTGCAAACTGTGCATGAGTTCTCTAACATTTTACCTGGGAAAGCCGATGAGTGGGATTTCTTGCAAATAATTACTGCCATGATACAAAACAATTATGTGCAAACTGCAAGGTCCCTAAAATAGCAGTTATAGAGTTTATGTACAGAAAGATGACACTATCTAATCAGATATGCAAAAAGAAGGATGGAATTTCCCAGAGTTTATAACACAGAACAATAACCACCCGAGGCCCCACCTCCGCTGCCTTCTTCACTGTGTGACAGTTTGACCCTTTATTCTGGTTCTCACTTTCCCACAGTCCTGGCGTCTGAATGATCTTTCCTACAAGTTCCTGAAAGGCACATTGTACACCATCACATGTTTTTGCCCTTGCCTCTATAAATAACATGGAATACTTTCAGGTGAACTTCAGGCCTTCATTTCTATCAACTTCACAATTTTCCTTTTCAATTTTATTTCCAACTAGCATGTTTACTATGTCATTTCTTATGTAGTATGTTTCCAATTCATTTCACCAATTATCCAGTTTAACAAAGGTGTCCCTTCTTGTGACATCGTAAACTAGTATAACACCGTGTGCACCTCTGTAATAGCTTGTAGTTAATGTTCTAAACCTCTCTTGACCATATTGCAAGTTTAGCCTTATTTCCATCCACTGAAATTGTTTTCACCTTAAAGTCAATACCTATTGTGCTGGATCAAAAGTATTTGTGAACCTCAAGAGCAGGCTGGACTTGCCCACTCCACTCTCGCCAATGATGAGAATCTTTGGGGTGGTCAGCATGTCCTCATCCATCCTGACCCTGCTCGGCTCCAAGCCCAGCTGGCCACCCGAGTGCGCCTCGCAACCCTTCAGCAGCTGCCACGCATGCATCAGAAAGAAAAATGGTTTGACAGCTGTACAGTGTATTTGTGTTTTAGGCTGTTTTTACAAGAGTCAAAAACTTAAAATATCTAAAAGTTTATGAAGTAAAAATGTTTCAGTAGACTAAGGTTCATTTATTATTAAAGAAAGAAAAATATTCTTTTATAAATTAGTGTAGCCTAAGTGCACAGTGATGTATCGTCTACAGCAGTGAACAGAAACATCCTAGGCCTTCACATTGACACACCACTCACTCACTGGCTCACCCAGAGCAATTTCCAGTCCTGTAAGCTCCATTCACGGTAAGTACCCTACATAAGAGTGCCATTTATTATCTTTTATATCATACTTTACTGTACCTTTTCTATGTGTAAATATATTTAAATATCAGACACCAAAACAATTGCCATTGCGTTGCAATTGCCTACAATATTCAGCATGGTAACACACTCTACAGGTGTGTAGCCCCAGAGCAATGGGCTATCCCACATAGCCTAGGTGTGTAGTGAGCTATTTGTACCATCTAGGTGCATTCCATGAGGTTCATGCAACAACAGAAGCACCTAATGATGCATTTCCCAGAATGCACTGCCATCGCTAAGTAACACCTGACTGTCCTTGTTCAAGCAATAGAAGAAGAGCCTATCATTTTCCCTGGTTCAGCAAGTAATGTACACTGATAGGGCAGGATGTTCTGTTGTATGTCTTGTGGATGCAAGAACAGTACTCCAGGTAGGTACAGCAATAGGAATCATCTTGTGTGCTAAGGATTGACTCAATGATAGGGTACAATTTCAAAACCATCCTCTTGATTGGCGCCAAGACTTTAAGAAGATCTGTACGAATTCTATCATTCTTTAAGCTTTAGTCTGGGATTCTTAGTGATTTTCTTTTAAAGTCTATAATCTTAAGATGGAAGCTTTTCAAATTGCAGATCAAGATATGAGCCTTCCCTTCAATAAGCTGGACTATGTAGAGAAAGGCTCAGTTTCGGTCATGTATACTGTTTAAACTGTACACAGATTTTATGTCCACCCTGTATATATGGAAAGAGAGAGACATATATAGTTATTGGAACCCAAGCACATATAAACATAAATCAACTAGCTTCTGAATACATACAGTGACTCTTTACTTCAATGTTTGATATTTAATGAGAACTGAGCTAAGGGCTGAGTAGCAGGTGGACAGACAATTCTTATCTCTGTCTTACTAGAGCTGAGAGCATAATAGGAGAGAACGACATCAAAAATATTAACCCAAACTTCCTTCCAGAAGGAACGTACTAGCTTGCATTCCCACCAGCAGTGCACAAGTGTGCCCTTTTCTCCACATCCACGCCAACATCTGTAGTTTTGGGATTTTGTGATGTGAGCCACTCTTACTGGAGTTAGATGGTATCTCAGAGAGGTTTTGGTTTCCATTTCTCTGATGATTAAAGATGATGAGCATTTTCTCATGTGTCTGTAGGCCGTGTGCCTGTCTTCTTCGGAGAAGCTTCTGTTCATGTCTCTTGGAGAACACTCAGGGATCTAAATGTAGGCCTGCCATTTGATCCTGCAATTCCTCTTCTAGTTGTATATCCAAAGGACCAGAAATCATTTGGCAATAAAGATATTTGCACCAGATTGTTCATTGCAGCTCAATTCATAATAGCCAAGTCATGGAAGAAGCTTAAGTGCTCATCGACCCATGAATGGGTTAATACATTGTGGT
>CAUYPK010165948.1:0-13249 GCA_963574355.1 Loris lydekkerianus | reverse complement strand
CTTTCCCCTGTGGTTGCAAGATTTTGTTCTTGCAGCTTATTACTGGTGCAATAAGGTTTCTTGTTCATATCCATAGAGTGGAAAAACAAAACCTCTCTTTCTTGAAGTCTGATTATAAGACATTCTTGAAGTCTGATTAGGCCAAATTGGAACATATGCCCATCCCTGGAAGTACAAGCTACTGATGGTTTAAGCCTGGCTTCCTAGACCAGTTATCAGCAAGGGATAAAGATGGCAGTGATGGGCTGCCCACAAGGAGGGGGGAAAGCTGAGAGGAGAGAGGGAAAGAGCTAGAACATTCCCTGCCTCTCAAGGGTCATTACATGAAATAATGCACTTCCATATTATTCAAGCCAGTTGAGTTTTTCCATTACTTGCTGCCAAAAGTATTACTTCCCACACACAGGTTGGGAAGCTCCCCCACTTCCCTTGTGCTTTCATGGTACCTACTCCCTCCTTGCAGCCCTTTCAGTTTATGACTTTCAGAACCTGACTGTACCGGTAAGACACAGCTGTCCTCCCTAGAGCTAGTTCCCAGGCCAGGGCCAGCAACGCACTGCATGCCTTTGGCCTCTCCCTAACCCTACACCCATTGCTGGCATTGCTAATCGTCCTGGCACTCCTTCTCGCTGAGTCCACGTGTGGCCTCATGGTGCTCACCACCCCATTCCAGGCAGCCAAGACTGGAGCTGGTGCAGGCAATGTGCTGTATTTGCCACATCAGTGTAACTAGACATCATCATTTTTAATTTTTCCTTTTGAAGTAATTGTTTTGCCTTGCTGGTTCATATTGAGATAATGACCAGGTACAACTCTCAGGCCTTCCTCACTTGTCTGTCTCCATATTTCCCTAAGCCTAGCTTGGCATAGTCTGTAGTAGCCAACCAGAGGTGCTGGGACCTAGGCTGTTACTATTAAACCTTGAACTTCTATTACTCTGCCATTTTACTTAAACATATTGGGGGAGTATTTTCTCTACTCTCAGCCTCTTAAATATTTTATATTTTGTGGTATCATTTACATTTTATAAAGGGAATTTAATTTACTAGAATTCAAGATTGAGGGAGTGTTGCTTCTTTGGAGAAAATTCATCAGGAGATGTGATACAGGTCCCGGGGGGAGGACAGTCACCTATCAGCTGTATGGCTTTTGGAAGGAGGCAGGCATGAGCACTGCACCTCGGAGAGGGAGGAGCAGCAGAGCAGGTGGTGGTGAAGGTACCGGGTGGAGAGCAGTGAGGTGAAATTCCCAGGAGCTGCTCAGAGGCAGGCTCTTTGGTGAGGACATCTATCCAAAGAGAGCTTTAGAGAGTGTCCTGTTGTGCTTACACTAACTACAATTCCCCTGACCTTGCCTCCTCACCAGACCTTCTCAAAAGACCTCTATTTTTTCCTCATTCAATCTAGAGGCAAACTTGGGTTTCTTCTGGGTACATCTCCATGCAGGGACTTTAAGATGGGAACACGAAGGCCCACTTTTACTTGGTTGTAGTTTATTTTATTGTGTATTAAATGTTTGAGCCTGCCTATTCTGTTGAATCTTCACAGTTGTGGCTTGCTTTTCTTATTTTGTGCTACCTTCTTTAAGTTCACATTTTTCTTAGTTGTCTTAGTCTTTGGGGGCTGCTATAGCAAAACACCACAGACTGGGTGGCTTACAAACAACAACAGTTATTTCTCACAGTTCTGGAGGCTGGGAAATCCAAGATCAAGGCACCAGCAGACTCAGTGCCCGTGAGGGCCTGCTTGCTGGATCTTAGACAATAGAAGGCCCACTTTGTGGGCCTCTGATCCCATTCATGAGCTCTGCCCTTATGATCCGTTCACCTCCCAAATGCCTCCGCTCCTAATATTATCACATTGGTGATAGAGTTTTTGACACATGAATTTGGTGGGAAGGGGAAACAAATATTAGTTCATAATATTAGCTTATATTTATTTCGTCTCATTTTCTCATAGCTTTTATTTTTGTTTTCTCCCATTTTATTAAACTTTTGTCATTTTATGCATTTTAACCATCTTTTAAATTTCTCTTATTTCTTTTCTTTCCTTTTTTTTTTTTTTTTTTTACTTTGTCACCCTACGTAGAGTACTGTGACATCATAGCTCACAGCAACCTCAAATTCTTGGGCTTAAGCAGTTCTCTTGCCCCACCTCCCAAGTAGCTAGGTCTATAGGTGCCCACCATAATGCCCAACTATTTTTTTTAATTATGAAATCATAGCTGTGTACATTAATGCGATCATGGGGCACCATACACTGGTTTTATAGACCGTTTGACACATTTTCATCACACTGGTCAACATAGCCTTCTTGGCATTTTCTTAATTATTGTGTTAAGACATTTATATTCTACATTTACTAAGTTTCACATGTACCCTTGTAAGATGCACCGCAGGTGTAATCCCACCAATCACACTCCCTCCGCCCATCCTCCCCCCTCTCTCCCCTCCCGCTCCCCTTCCGTCTATTCTTAGGTTATAACTGGGTTATAGCTTTCATGTGAAAGCCATAAATTAGTTTCATAGTAGTGCCCAACTATTTTTTTAAGAGATGAGGTTTTGCTGTGGCTCAGGCTGGTCTTGAACTCGTGAGCTCAGGCAATCCACCTGTATTGGCCGTCCAGAGAGCTAAGATTACAGGGGTAAGCCACTGTGCCCGGCTTCAGTTTCTCTCATTTCTTTTTTTCTTGTCAAGTTACAACTCTCTTGGCTTATTTAGTGGCAAGCAGGAAAGCTTGGCACTAGGGCATCTTAATCCTGAAGAACTTTGAATTCCTCTTGGCATTCTTAACATTTCTTATATCAGCCCCTGCAGAATGTAGAAAATGTTTGAATATTGGCCAGGTGCGGTGGCATATGCCTGTAGTCTCCTGTACTTGGGAGGCTGAGGTGGGAGGATCACTTAAGCCCAAAAGTTCGAGACCAACCTGAGTAAGAGACACCCTTCTATAGAGACACCCCGTCTCTACAGAAAATAGAAAAATTAGCCAACTATGGGGGCACACCTGTAGTCTCAGCTACTCAGGAGGCTGAGGCAGGAGGATGGCTTGAGCTCAGGAGTTCAATGAGCTCTGAATTTCTCTGATGCCCTGGGCAAGAGAGCGAGAACTTATGTCTGAAAGAACAAAATAATAAAATAAAAAGTAAAATGTATATTGAAACTTAATCCCCAATATATTAATAGTATTAAGGGCTAAGGTCTTTAGGAGGTGATTAAGTCATGAGGGCTCTGCCTCATGGAATTAGTGCTCAATAAACAGGCAGGAGAGAACTAGCTGAGCCCTCTACTACCCTTCCCTCCTTCTGCTGTGTGAGGACACAGCCTTTGTCCCCTCCAAAGGATGCAGCAGCAAGGCACCATCTTGGAAACAGAGACCCAGCCCTTACTAGACACTGAACCTTCTAGCAACTTGATCTCGGACTTCCTGGTACACAAAACTAAGAGAAATACATTTCCATTCCCTATACGTTACCCAGTCTCTGGTGTTCAGTTACAGCAGCACGAACTAAGACAGTCCCATTAAAACTTTGGTCTGAGAATTTAGGAAACTCCCTAACTCCTCCTTAACCTCAATAATGAAGATTGATATTGATACAGCTGGTGGAGCTGGGGGGCCCAGACCTGCCGCCTCCGCCTTGGCCATGTTGGTGCGGTGGCAGCAAGTATCAGAACCATCGCGCTGGAGGGTGGTCCTGGGAGCCCCATTTCCTAGGCCTGGGAATGGCAGGGATTGTAGCCCTTCATCTGAGAGACAGACATGTCCCAGACACACTAAATGTAACTACCGAGGGCCCCGTGCGACTTTGAGGGCCCCATGCGACTATATGTACCCCTAGACAAAGAGCCTAGAGTCAGACAGAGCACTTTTCTCTCCTGACTGGGGTTTCTCCGCCAGGTGCTCTGGCGCTTCTGTATTCTTTTCTGTAAATAAATCCTGTCTAACCACTAATCTGTGGTCCGGGGATTCATTCCTCTAATCACCGAGACCAAGAACCCACCGAAGACGAAATACCTGTATCAATATAAATCCTCGTCAAGTTCTAGAATGGAGTTTCCTTCTCAGATCAAGTTCTCTACTATCCCTTTGCAAGGAACTAACTTATGTGTTTGGAAGGAGGTTGCCGTCACAAGTAGAAACTCAAGTCCTAGGAAGGAAACAAAAGGCAGAAGCTGGGTTACGGAATCAGCCAGTTCACTAGGGCAAAAAACAAATAAATCTCCTCCCCCAACAGGTGGGAGGTTCCTTTTGGGGAACTTGGAGGCTGCGGCCTGCTGCGCTGCGGGCTGCCCTCAATGAACCTCCCAGCGATTTCTCCTGCTTTGCTGTAACCAGCCTGAGGTTTCTGGCTTCCAGGAACCGGGGTTGGTAAACACATTATCCGCAGAAAAGGCTTTTATTTTTGTTGACCTGTAGCGTTAAGATTTAATTTGCATGCTCCCTCCTGTGGAGGGAAGCGTGTGACTCCTGCCCGCGGCGTTAAGTGCTTGCAACCAACCGAAAGGGCACAGATCAAGCTCCGCTGCCAGCCGGCAGGCTCACCTCCTGAGCCCACGCTCTGCAGGGCGCGGGAGCGGCGCGGGGGAGGGGTGCGAGGGAGGGGTGCAGGGACGGGGTGCTGGAGGTGCGCGGGAGGGGTGCGGGGGAGGGGCTCTGGAGAGAGGCGGAGGTTAGGGGTGCGGGAGCGGCGCGGGGGGAGGGGTGCGAGGGAGGGGTGCGGGGGAGTGGCGCGGGAGGGGTGAGAGGGAGGGGTGCAGAGACGGGGTGCTGGAGGGGTGCGGGGGAGGTGCGCGGGAGGGGTCCGGGGAATGGGGCGCGAAAGCAGCTAGCGGGAAAGCAAAGCTTGGAAGAGAAGGCGTCCAAGGGAGGCTGCTGAAAACCACTAATTGATCAGTGGCAGTGGAGACTTTTTCTTCGTAAAAAACCTGGGGAGAAGTCAACGGGAGCCTTGAGAATGGGGTCTAGGGTGCCAGATTTTCTTTTCTTTTTAGTCTTTCCCTGGTCCTCTTAGCCATTTCTCTTATTGCCCTATCCCCACACACCCCCTTTCCTGTTTTCTTTCTGAGCATCTGAAAGTTTGGTATTTGTTACTTCTTAGGTCTTTTATTTGTTACCCTCCTAACACGATCCTAAGATTTTTCATTTTGAAATTATTTCACATAAAAAATTGCAAAAAATAGTACAAAGAGACCCTTCACACAACTCCTCTAAATACTAACATCTTACATAACCAAATATTTTCAAAGATAAAAGGTTTTGATAGATAATGTATTCACCTGGTTCAAGATGAAAATAGTAGGACAGCGTGTTCTGAGAGCATTTATTCCTACCCACAGAGTCTTCATCCACACTGTCTTCACTGCCTCCTTTTTTTCTTTTAAAGGTAATTACAAAAGCTGCTTTGGTGGTCCTTCAGTATTTTATGGACAAATATTCATAAATATGCATCTTTCTTATTGAAATGGCAACAGTAAATATACTGCCCTACAACTTCTTTTTCTTACCTAAACTTATGTCCCAGAGGTGTTTCCAAATCCGGAGGTAGCAGCTCCATAACTTTTTATCAGCAATGTAATTTTCCATTATGTGAATGTACCTCTATCTATTTAACCAATTCCTTATTGATGAATGCTACTGTTTGGCAGGTGTTTTTTCCTTTTTTAATTAATTGTAGTTGAACGCATCCTAAGTGATAGCACCATCAGCAAAAGGCAGAAGGTAAGTGGGGATCCCTAGGAGATCCCTTTAGCAGTAGAATGAATTTCACTAAACATGCATTGCATAGTTTTGGGCAATTGGTTCTAATTGCTAGAGTCAATTATTATGGGTGAAAGTAAGGCAAGGACAAGGTACTGGAAGCATGACAGTTGACCTTATTTTATTTATTTATTTAGTTTTTTGAGACAGAGAAAGCCTCAAGTTGTTGCCCTGGGTAGAGTGCTGTGGCATCACAGCTCACAGCAACCTCCAACTCCTGGGCTTAAGCAATTCTCTTGTCTCAGCCTCCCAAGTAGCTGGGACTACAGGCGCCTGCCACAACGCCCGGCTATTTTTTGGTTGTAGTTATTGCTGTTTGGCAGACCCGGGCTGGATTTGAACCCACCAGCTCAGGTGTATGTGGTTGGCACCTTAGCCACTTGATCCGCAGGCGCTGAGCCCAGTTGACCTTATTTTTGCTATATTAGAGACTGATTACAAAGGGATGTGTTAATATTTTCTCATAATGAAGAGTCCTGAATTCCCAGCGCACCCAGATATGGAATGAGGGGACTGGTATCTAATGGCAGAGAATAACAGATTTCTCAGGGGAAAGTGTTGTGGCCCCCTACTGCTTCAGGATCAGAGTCAGAATAATAGGATGTGGGTGGGACTTTTCCTTAGTCTAGGAGGTAGTGGCCAGGGCTCAAAGAAGGACAGAGGAGTCTTCATTTTTTCGCAATCTACAGAGAACGATGCCAAGGACCCTCTAAAAACTGGGCCCAAGCACCTCTGCAGGGCTTAGTAAAAGGTAAAAAGTAAAAGAGTAAAAAGAGTTCCACCAATCCCAGCCATCACCCCATGCTGTTCCTCTGCAATGACCAATGACAGTATTGGGGAGGTAAAGATGGGGTGGTAGGGGGGTCAGCAGAGAAAATGAAGTGCTGCAGTTGTGAGCCATCAACTTACAGGGGTGGGGTGTTGTAGCTTGTCGTACCAATTGTAAGTCAAGTAACGGGATCCCAGGGACGATCACTTGGTCTCCTCCTAACTTTGACCCTCTTCCCTCCCTTTCATAAGGACTCTTGTGATTACATTTGGCTCCACCCAGAGAATCTGGAATAATCTCCTCATCTCAAGATCCTTAATTTAACTATATTATAAAGTCTCTTGTACCAGGTGAGATAATATAGTCACTGGTGTCAGGAATGTCTGGGGGAGAAGCATTGTTCAGTCCATCATAGTCATATTTCCGTGATTGGACATCAACTTGGGCAGTGGACTTGTTGAACTGTCCTCTACTTACCTGAGCCGGACAAAGGGAAGTGGGGAGAGATGGTGGAGCTGAGGGGGAATGGAACGGCACTGGGGCAGACGCCAGTAATTGGTGACATATAGATGTAGTTCCCTGGGGGGGGGGAGGGTTGAGGGGTCCAGAGAGCTTCCCTCTTGGTGAGGGGGAGCCCAGAATCAAGAGGCTCTGGGTAGGACTGCCAGGAGTGGGAGCTGAAGGGCTGGGTGGAGCATCCAGGGGCTGAATCTCCCAAGTCGGGGAGCTCCACGAGGGAGTGGGAGAGAGCAATGGCCACTTCCCATGTCCAGCCCTGCAGCTGCATCCTGACTGGTCTGGAAGGGAAAAAGCTTTGTATCAAACATAGCTGAGGAGGTATAAGCTACATGAACTTTGAAAATAACGTGTCATTAACTAGAAAGTCAGATCTGCACAAGGTATACCCACGGAGAAAGAAAAGTCAACCAACACGTGACAGTTGGGGTTCAGTGATAAAACAAAGCACAAAGCCACTTCATGTTTGTAGTGCTACCAGCAGGAGCAGACTTTTCCCTAGACTGCTCACTGTTCTTCACTTCAGGGCCTGGCCTTCCGGGAGAGAATGAAGAACCTTAAAAAGACTAAGCCACAGCAGCTGTGCTGTGTGATTGCCATTTCCAGCACCACAAGCATTTCCCCTCCGCCCATAGTTATGTGTGGTTATCTGCCTGGCTGTTGGGCCACCTGGAGTTGAATTAGAGCAAAGAATTTCCACTTTAGCAGTGCTCAGTTGACACTTCCTGGAAGTTTGCTTTTTTGGAGGAAAGCTCAACTAAGCTTCAAACTTGCCTGGAAATAGGCATTTGAAAATTATCTATTATGTGGCTTTACTTCCTGACCCCTTATTTCCATTGCTGTGACAATCCTGAATTACTGCCTTCCACGAATTCCACGGGAGGCTGTTGAACAGAACAGTTAGGAAGCGCCTGTGGCTCAAAGGAGTAGGGTGCCGGCCCCATATACCGGAGGTGGTGGGTTCAAACCTGGCCCCCAGCCAAAAACTGCAAGGAAATAAAAGAACAGTTAGGATTAAAAAGTAGTGTATTTCTCTTTTAACTACATACAATGGAATTGAAATACCACAATGATTTGATACCTACTATCATTTTATTTTATTTTATTATTCTTTTCTTTTTTAGAGACTGAGTCTCACTTTATCACCCACTGTAGAGTACTATGGTGTCACAGCTCACAGCAACCTCCAACTCCTGGGCTTAGGCGATTCTCTTGCCTCAGCCTCCTGAGTAGCTGAGGTTTTAAAGGCAGACAGATGTGGGTTCTAGTCCCAGCTTGATCACTACCAGCTATGTCACCTTATGCAAGTTTCTTAAGCTTTTGTGTCAATGTCTAAGCCAGGCTGGCAAAGCACATACTGTCTTTGGAGATAGTGGGCACTCTTTTGTATTTGGGGTAGTAGGATCATGTTGCGTGAATTTCTGCCACTTTACTAGAGTTTCAAGGAAAAGAGGTCTCAGGCAGAACTCTGCTACACATAGATGTTTATTTACTAGGGAGCAAGTACAAAACATGCATACTCCCTCTTCAGTACACCTTACAGTACGCCTTACAGAATTCCAGCACTTATTTTTACTGATCCTTGCCTAAAAGTTGCATCTATGCAACTGTACCCTAGTGAGAGGATTTTGTGAATCGCTGGGTCGGAATCAAACTACCCAGAATCCTCTGGAATCAGCAGGTGGACTCAGGACCTTTTATTGGAGGGTTCTTGATAACGGCTAAGTTTCATTCATGCAGGCAGGTTCTTGAAATTATTTTTGTCATCTATATATATTGAGCAAAGTATTAATTTTATCAATGGAAACTCATTTTCACATCCATTATGCTAATGAAAAAATTTCAAGTGCTGGTTTGAGATAAAAATAGCTGAGCAACTTATAGTAACCCCCTCTGGAGTGGAGCCTTTGATGAAATGCCAACAAACCACTCCTGGAGTGCAGACTCCTGATTAGGGCAATAACTGTCACAGGGTGTAGCCTGAGCTTACTAATATATATATATATATTTATAGCACACAGTTTATGTTGAAATATTTAAAAGTAAATTATATATGACAGGATACTTTTTATATCCTGTTTTCTTCTTTTGTAAAATGAGGATAATAAAACCTACCTCATAGAGTTGTCACCAGAGTATTGAATTGTAAGAAAAGCTTAATACAGTGGTAAGTAATAAAGGCTCAGAAGGACTTAGCTGGTAGTTAGCTTTGGTTAGCTGGTAATTAGTTTGCTAAGTTTGGTAAGCAAACTTTTTTTGATAACCATGGACTCGTTGAACACCTTTCAGTTGACATCTAAAATTTTTCATTATGGATTTATATAGTAGCAAAGGGTATAATTTCTGGCATGTAAGGGTTATTAACATCTTAGATTAAAAGTAGTGTATTTCTCTTTTAACTACATACAATGGAATTGAAATACCACAATGATTTGATACCTACTATCATTTTATTTTATTTTATTATTACTTCTTTTCTTTTTTAGAGACTGAGTCTCACTTTATCACCCACAGTAGAGTGCCATGGTGTCACAGCTCACAGCAACCTCCAACTCCTGGGCTTAGGCGATTCTCTTGCCTCAGCCTCCTGAGTAGCTGAGACTACACGCGCCCGCCACAATGCCTAGCTATTTTTTTGTAACAGTTTGGCTGGGGCCGAGTTTGAACCTGCCACCATCGGTATATGGGGCTGGTGCCCTGTTCATTGAGCCACAGGCGCCACCCTATTACTTTTTTTGAGACAGAGTCTCACTTTGTTGTCCTTGGGAGGCGTGGACCAGCCTTGGTGGTGTTGCTGCAGTGGCAGCAAGCAGTGGAACCAGTGGGCTGGAGGTTGGGCAGGAGAGCCCCATTTCCTAGGCCTGGGAACGAAAGGGATTATAGCCATTCATTTGCAACCCAGACAGGACCCAGACAGGACTCAGACATGCCCCAGACACATTGTCCCAGACATGACCCAGACATGTCCCAGACACGATGTCCCAGACATGCTAGATGTAACTACTGAGGGCCCCATGTGACTATATGTACCCCTAGACAAAGAGCAGAGAGACAGAGAGAGAGAGAGAGAGAGAGAGAGAGAGAACGCTTTTCCCTCCTGACTTGGGTTTTCTCTCTCTCCCAGAAGCTCTGGCGCTTCTGTATTCTTTTCTGTAAATACTGTCTAACCACTGATCTGTGATCTGTAGATTCATTCTTCTATTCACCGAGACCAAGAACCTACTGAAGAGCGAAATTGCGTTATCAATAGCTCACAACAGCCTCAAACTCTTGGGCTCAAGCAATCCTCTTGCAGAAGTCTTCTGAGTAGCTGGGACTATAGGTGAGGCCACAATGCCCGGCTACTTTTTTTTTCTTTAAAATGGGGGTCTCTCTCACTCAGGCTGGTCTTGAACTCTAGAGCTCAAGTGATCCACCTAGCTTGGCCTCCCAGAGTGCTAGGATTATAGGCTTGAGCCACCGTACTGGCCCCTACTATCATTTTAAAAACACATGAACAAGATTTTGTTTAGTGTAAAAGCTCTTCTGTAATAGTTAAGGTAGGACATTTCATTTCTTTATTTTTTTCTCCTTGAACTTGCATTTGTTTCACTACCACATACAATTTTATTTTGACATAATGCATTTTTGTTCCTGAAAGTCTCTTATTGGTTACTCCTGTTTTTTCTGCAACAAATATATGTGTATAAATAAAGGCCTTATAATTAGTTTTATTGCCTGTAACCTTAAGGCTCTGTTAAAACCATTATTTAGATTGGGTTGTTATTATAGTTATATATTTTGTGTGTGGTTGATTAAAGTAATAAATACAGTACGCTCTAGATTTTGATAAAGGAAAAATTAAGGTTGCATTAGGAACAAATTATTATATTTTTTCAATTCATGTATGCATCTGGATGAATTTTTCTAGAAGGAGACAAGGTTTAGCATCAATTTCTTTCCCATTTGTGTTGATATTAGAAATAAACACATTTATTTGCATGTATAAGCAGATGGGAGAGGGAAGAGTTTGTCACAGCAGCAGCACTCCCTTCATTGAATTCTAGACATTTTGAGGGATATTAAAATAATCACTGAGAGATAATTTGCTAGCTAGATTATGAAAGAAAAGTAAAGTTATTATTTAAATCACGTGGACCTAATAGAATTGGTTTATCCACATCAACTGACGAGGAACCACGGGGAACAGAGGAGTTTTGCTGAGAGCAAGTCAGCCATGAAAGGTAAGAGCTAATAGCACATGACTTGGTGCAAAAATGAATCCTTATGTCTATTTTTTGTTTTAGTAAATATTAACCAAGTATTTTCTTATTTCCCCTCCTTATTCTCTTATCATCTAACATAAAATGAATTCAATGTACTTTATACCTCAGTATTTTAAGTAAAAAGACAGCAAAAGCGGGGAAGAAAGAACATTAGTCAAGGACAACAAAGGGACTTTCTGACCACCCCTCAGAAAAGGATTAGTGTTAGTTTTTGATTGTGTGTGGGAGACTTATGCTTCCTGAAAATATGATTTTGTTATTGAGATGTATGGTTTAAGAACATGTGTATGGATGCCAGGTTGACGAGTACTAGATGGTTGTGGCTTTGAAATGTGTCACATCGCTTAAGTTTCTGCTTAGAGTGAGCCACATGGGAGAGTCTGAGGGATGTGGCAGCTGGAAGTGAAGCCCAGACTATTCTGTAGCAGGAGCAGGCTGGATTTTGTTTTTTTTTCCTACTTTTTGGCCAGGGCTGGGTTTGAACCCACTGCCTCCAGCACGTGTGGCCGGTGCCCCACTCTTTTGAGCCACAGGTGCCGCCCAGGAGCAGGCTTTTATCTGCTGCCTCATTTCCTTGGCAAAGAGGCAGCAGCTGGGTGTGCAATCGCTGCCCCCTTTCCCTGCTTCTTTCTCCAGTTTTTCTGACTCTGGGGCATGTTATATGTGTTTAACTATCTGACAAAAGGCTCTGGCTTCTACAAGACACTCGCACCGTTAAGGTCAGAGGTAGCAAGAGCTGGGGAGGCTGGAGCTTGCGGCTTCTGGCTGTTCTTGCTCTTTCCACCTGGCCCTTCATCCGCCTTCCCTTCCCGATTGCCTGTCCAGCATCAGGCTGCAAAACCAGAGCCTTTCAGAGAATGCCAACCTGCTGTCACGACTGCGGCAAGTCCAAATCCTATTGATACCAGAATTTCGTCTTCAGTAGGTTCTTGGCCTCAGTGATTTGAAGAATGAATCCGCGGACCACAGATTAGTGGTAAGACGGGATTTATTTACAGAAAATAGAAAAACACCAAAGCTCCCGGCCGGGAGAGAAAACCCGAGTAGGGGGAGAACAGCTCTCTCTGTCTCCCCCAGGGCTCTTTGTCTAGGGGTATAAATAGTTGCATGGGGCCCTCTGTAGTTACGTTTAGTGTGTCAGGGACAGCATGTCTGGGACATGTCTGGGTCGCAAATGAATGGCTAAAATCCCTTTTATTCCCAAGCCTAGGAAACTTACATGAAATTACCAGGCCTAGGAAATGGGAGTTTCCCTGTTCAGCCCTAAGTGCAAGGGGAGGGAAACCTAAGGTGCTGGTGTCTACCCAGCAGTTGTCTGGCCCCTGTGGGGTGCTCCTGCCTACCCTCCAACCCGCTGGTTCCTTTGCTCGCTGCCACCGCACCAAAACAGCCAAGGCTAAGGCAGGCGTTTTGTCCCTGTCTCCCCGCCCCCCACCTCCCCCGAGCTGGCTGGGGCACCACGTGTCCTGCATCACTGTAACATATCCCATCTTAGTGATTCTGCTGCTCTGAGTGAAACCTAACACATGAAGTTATTAAAAACAAATTGACTTTAATGTGCTTTTTAAAAAATTATAATTATGCAGCGCCATTTGTAGCTAATATTTTTAGTTATTTTACTATGGAAGCTAGGTTTGTGATAAAAGCATGGTAGTCCTCCTATAATTAAATGTGGGAGCATATAGGAACCCTGGTGTTCTGTCTTGAAGACTATTAATAGAATTTATTATAATAATCTGAAATGATTATTTTGGATATTATAATTGAAACTTTCCAATTTATTTAATAAAAGAGAAAAAGGTGGGATTAAAGATGGCGGCTGAGTAACAGCTCCCCTGTAACTGGGCCTGGCGAATCTGGGGAGACAAGACTCCAGACATCTCTGGCCGGTGGGACCTGCCTACAATCATCCCCTTGAGGACACAGAGAGCCAGCAAGGGAC
>CAUYPK010165931.1:0-21760 GCA_963574355.1 Loris lydekkerianus | reverse complement strand
TAAACTATAGCTTTCACATGAAGGCTATAACCCAACTATACCACAAGACTATGAGGAAAGGACCAAGGAAGGGGAAGGGAGGGGGGAGGTTTGGGTGGAGGGAGGGTGATGGGTTGGGCCACATCTATGGCGCATATTTTTATCTATAATAAAAAAAAAAATAAATTAAAAGAAAAAAAAAAGAAAAGAAAAGAAAATGTTTATGAAAGTTTCAGCCACTGCTATCTCCTCTAGGATTAAGTTTGTAGATTTTAACTTTGTACATTCCTTTTCATTTTTTGAGTTTTGAGAGGTAGCCCAGAAAAAGCAGAAGTGCAAGGCACCATGTTCAACCAGAAGTCCACCTATTAACATAACCTAAGAAAATTATCAGGTGGGGCTGGTGGCTCACACCTGTCATCCCGGCAGTCTGGGAGGCCCAGGCAGGTGGATTGCTTGAGCTCAGGAGTTTGAGACCAACCTGAGCAAAAGGAAGATCCCATCTCTACTAACAAAAGAAAAACTAGCTGGGTGTAGTGGTACACACCTGTAGTCCCAGATACTAAAGAGGCAAAGGCAAGAAGAATCCTCAAGCCCAAGGGTTTGAGGTTTCAGTGAGCTATGATGCTACGGCACTCTACTCAGGGTGACAGAGTGAGACTGTCACACACACACACAAAAAAAAATTATCAGAGAAGAACAGTAAGTTTTACATTGAAGAATATTTATTGAATCATAATTTATAACAGCAAAAAATGAGAATGGTCAAAATACCTACTGATAACCAGCTGATTAAATAATGCATGGTACATTGTGGTGGCCAGGGGAGCCATGCCACTCAGGTCTCCTTCAGTGTGACCATCCATGGGGAGCACAGCTCCCTGGAAGCCTCCAGCTGCCCCTTTGGACCCACTACTGTGTTCACGCTGTGCTCCCCTGATGCCCCTGGCGAGTGACCAAGAATGGTGGGGGCACCAGGGCCAAGCCATTCTCTCCAACACTAGAACTGTCCAGAGGGCAACTTTTGCCTACATAGCAACTCCCCAGGAGCCTGGGCAAGGCCTTCTCAGAACCTCTGCCTGCCCCACCTTGCTTGCAGCTTTCCTTTCACAGGTGCAGGTTTGTTGCAACGCCCCTGCCGACACCAGATTCTCCCTTTCTCCTTGGCAGGGATTTCTCTCAATGTTTCTGGCACCATCAAGCCTTTCTTAACATCTGTTTTTGGAGGGCCTGACCTTACAGAACATCTACCCACCAAATATTTGGGCAATTTTCAAATATTATATTCATAAGAAACATTTAAGTATAAAAAAACAGGATATAATACTACCCAAAACTATCAGTATTCTAAATGTATATTCAATATTGTCACTAAAGTTTTTTTTTTTTTTTTTTTTTGGCCAGGGCTTGGTTTGAACCCGCCACCTCCGGCATACGGGGCTAACGCACTGCTCCTTGAGCCACAGGAACGGCCCACTCTAAAGTTTTTTAAAGACATACACGTGTGTGTGCCTGCATGGGTATATATACACATACCTAAACTCCTTCACTTGTTTACATCACAATATTAGGAGTGCTTATTTCTGGGTAATTGGATTATAAATGTTCATTTCTGCTTCTTTACTCTTTTCCAGTGTTGCAATACCGAACATTATTATCTTTATAATCAGAAACAAGGTGCACACAAGTACACACGCACACATAACGCACACGCGCACACACACGTACACGCACACCTAACGCACACGCGCACACACACACGTACACGCACACATAACGCACACGCGCACGCACGCAGGTACCCACGAGGCTTCTGACTGAGGTACAGCCGCAGTCTCGGCGGGGCGCGCTGCCAGCTTCCCCTTGGAGGCCGACGCGCAGTCACAGGCATAACTAAGCAGTGGGAAACAGAGACTATAATGTCAATGCTTCAAAATGCACTTGGCTGATTCCAGATATTTTCAAATCCAAACCACATTTAGGAATCTTGATGGAGCATTGGGAAAGAACAAAACAGATGGGGTGCTGATCCCACTGAGCACTGCTTGTTTTCATTTCCTTATGTTTTAAAAGAAATTTCTACCGCGTCAGTTTACCCAAGCCACTTTTATCGCTTACCTGATAAGCAAGAATAATGTCTTCTCCTTGTCCTTGAAGGACAGGCAACTTTCCAACTCTTTAAAAGGGATGAGTCAGGGGACACTAAGCCTGCCTGGGACACAAGCCTTGTCCTTGGGCACAGCCACCACAGGCTTACACGGTAAAGCTGCCTCTGTGTTTGCTGTTTTTGAGAAACTCTTATGAATCAGAATGTCACAACACTACAGAGAGAAAAACACAAATTCGAGGGGGGGGGCGGTGGCTTGGTGAGCTCCGCGTATGGGCACAGAGTAGGAGTGTGTGGCACACGGGGGTGGGGGGGGGGAAGGGGCCAAATGCAACTCCCAAATGCTAACTCCTAGGGGCAAACTCCTAACAAGCCCAAACGACGTGACTTAATTGCACGTACCCTGATATTATTCCTAAAATTTACTGAAGACAAGAAAAAATAAGTAAAACAGTACATTAGCATACAACTATTATGTACTCATAATAATTAAGAATAAATAAAATTTTGTAAATGTCAGAGCCATGTATTCATCTACCCGCACCCACACAGCGGTGAGCACTAACTTTCACTGGGCCCCGCTTTCCTTGTCTGTAAAAGCTCATCTGCTCTTCTGAGAATCCCGCTCGGTTTCCAGAGGAGGACACAGGTGTAGAGGGGGTGAAGGGACCTTGCAGGACCCCACAGCCCGTGCGTGGTGTGGCTGCGTTCTAAACACGGAAAGTCCCAGGGAGAAATCAGACTGAGAAGGAAAAGCGAGGCTGCTCTGGACGGAGAGTGGGAAGATGCCGGGAACGGGGCAGGGGCGCGAGATCCCGCGGCAGAGGAGACCGGCCCCGGGGCAGCAGGGGATCCGCGCTCAGACAAAGCCGGGGCCGCGGAGGAAGGGCTGGGAGCCGGGGTGGAGAGAGACGCCACGCGTGGCACACGGGGCCGAAGGGGGTCGAATGAGTCCCAGGAGCCATCCCCTGGGGACGAGCGCGGGCAGGAAATGGGTGAGCGGTGAAGACCCGACACACAGGGCGGGGGACAGATAGAAACCAGCGGCAGGGGGCGGGAGCGTCAGCCGAGAGGAAGGACGGAGACGCAGGGGCGCGGATGTTCCAGCTCTGGGGACGCAAGACGGGGAGAGGCAGAACAACTATCTGAGGGGAACTGCATCGCTTCCTCTTCGCTGATACTGCAGCCTCACGTCTGCAGGTCCAGGAAGGCGAGCTCCGCCCCCAGGGTTAGAGCTCTGCGGGGCGAAATGACCACAGGCCAGCGGCCGCGGCTCCCTGGTGCCCTCAGACAGGGTGGGGGCTCAGATTTCCGTGTCCTCTGTGTTTTCAGGGATTCCTGCCAAGAATGAGGTGGCAGCTGGCACTTAGAAAGGGATTCTTCCCTTGCAGGGTTACTGTGGCTGTGAAATAAGGTCACATATCTAAGCGACATCTGTGTAGGGCCCGACACGTGGCACGCGCTCCCTGAACGGTGCCCTGGGGGAGGAGGGCGTATCTTTTCCACTCTAAAATATGCAAAGGCTCCCCACTGTCAACGGGACGGGAGGCCAGACACCCTGGCCTGGCGCTGAAAGCCTTACATGGACTAGCTCCTACTTCTATGTCTACAACCTTAATCACAGAATTGATTCGCTGAATCTACATTTGGGCAGCTTTCATCCTACTTAGAAATGCCAAAAAGCTCTTGTAAGAGGATTTAAGAATTAAAGGACGTGGCCCTCATCACAGGGCTTAGCCATGGATCAGAGAAGTTTATCCACTGGCTAATTCTTTCAGATCCAGCTGGGAGAAACGAGGAAAACTCTTACACTGCATCCTGAAATATCAGTCAATTTTGTGTGAGGTGAGGTGACAGTGCTGGGTCCCCAGAGAGCAGCTTCCTAATGAGATGGTGGCAGAACAGGAGGGAGATGTTGGTGAGTTCTATGTTGAAGGAAGAAGAAGGGGAGCAGATGTCACATGATTTCGGTTAGAAAAATGAAGCTGGAAGATTATATTTGATGATACACGGCCACAGTCATCAGGCTTAAAAAGAAGCAAATAGCCAGGAGTACAGGGTCTGTTGGGCAAAGCCTAAGGTTTCCTAGAGCAGGTAAAAGGAAAACTGCTGCAGACATTGTTCTCCAGGATAACAAAGTAACTTGAGCCTGTATTTCAGACACACAAATCTCATTTTTACCAACTGCTCCTGTTGGCTCAGTGAAGAGGCTGCTTTTCTTTTCTTTCTTCATTACTGTTGTTTTACTATGTGACAACCATCACTCTTTTCCCGGCAGTTTCCAGACCTGGGCTCAGACCACATCTTATGATTCTTTGCTAGTCCCAGAGGTGGGCATGGTACTCCTGCCTGACACAGTCTTTCAGCCACACTGATGGCATCATTGATAAGGATCAGTGAGATGCAATAAGAGCTTTGTCAGAGCAGCAGGTGATAAGGTATTGGCATTTTATTTTTGCTGGAACTTTCCATAAGTAAGATGGCATATATCTGGAACCACCCAGGAAGTCAATACTGTGGAAGACACTGCCAAGAAATTGAGAAGTCCTCCAACACCGTTTGAACCTGTGGTCAGACTGTACCTGAAGCAAATATATCCCAGCTATGTCAGTTAAGTGAGCCAATACATGCCTGCTTTTCTTAAGCCAGTATAAGTTGACTCATACTCACAACTAAAAGAATCACAACTAATGGAGAAATGGCAGCTAGGATTGAAATAAGCTTGTCTGTGAGGGGCGGGGTGGCCCATGAAAAAGGAGATACATTCCGCTTTAAGTCCGCTTGCCCAGAGCACCTTAACACAAAGGCAAGCTGATGTTGACTTCCAAAGACCCAAGCAGTTCTTAGCCCAGATTTGCTGGGAAAATATCCCTGCATCTGTTGAATGCAGAGACACCTCAGTAGCCATTAGGAAAAGCTGATGTAGGAAGCCCCATAATCAGTCCCTGCCAGCTTCACTGGCCTGTTATGCCCAGCTCAGACCTCCCTGTCCAGGAGAACTGGTTCATAGTGATCCTCTAATTCCATAAGTCAGCTCTGCCCCACCTGGATTTCTTTATATCTTTCTCTTCACCTGTCAACTCTCTCATGTTCCAAAGCCTGCTTCTACGCTTTTCAATTCTTTCTGGGTAAAAAGGCCTATATTTGAACTCAGTGTCCTTACCCATAAAGGAAGACAATAATCTGTTAGGGATTGAGCAATTACACCATAATAATAATCACAGTCGTCCGCGTATGTCAGGCTCTACCCTGAATGCTTCATGTGTATTAACTCATTTAATCTTTATATATCCCTGGGATAATGGCATTGTTATTGTACACATTTAGGCAACAGAGGCACAGAAAGGTAAAGTCACTTGCCGGATGTCATGCAGTTAGGCGGAGACACAGCCATATTTCTAACGTAAGCATTTTGGTGCCCCAGCTTTCAATCGTAACTGCTGCCTTCCAACTGCCCTGGTGGTGCTAAGAGGATGTGAGTGCTCAGATGTAGGGGTGTTGGGGTGTCAGCATCCTGCCCAGATGTAAGTCCCCTGAGAGAAGGATACTTACAAATGACAATGGCAAGATACCATTTATTTATTTATTTATTTTGACAGTCTTACTTGGTTACCCTTGGTAGAGTGCCATGGCATCTTAGCTCACAGCAACTTCAAACTCTTGGGTTCAAGTGATTCTCTTGCTCAGGCCTCCTATGTAGCTGAGACTACAGGTGCCCACCACAGCACCCGGACATTTTTAGAGACAGTCTTGCTCTTGTTCAGGCTGGCCTCAAACCAGTGAGCTCAGGCAATCCACCTGCCTCAGCCTCCCAAGTGCTGGGATTACATGTATGAGCCACCACGCCCAGCCCTATGTATTTATTATTTGAGGCAGAGTCTCACTTCGGCACCCTTGGTAAAGTGTCTGGCATCATAGCTCATAGCAACCTCAAACTCTTGGGCTCCAATGATCCTTTTGTTTCAGCCTCCCAACTAGCTGGGACTACAGGCACCTACCACAATCCCCTAGTTTTTCTATTTTTAGTAGAGATGGGGTCTCTTTCTTGCTCAGGCTGGTCTCCAATTCCTGAGCTTAAGCAATCCACCTGCCTTGGTCTCCCAGAGTGCTAGGATTACAGGCATGAGCCACAGCACCTGGTCAGCAAGATACCTTTTAAATTACTATTCATTTCTTGGCACTTAGATATGAGTCCTCAGAAGGACTCTCTGTTCCCGTAAACCCAAATCCAGTTCTTTTCACCAGACAGCTGGCAGAGCCCAGAGGCACTCACCAGAAAATCCAGAACTAAGACTGGACACTTGCTCACACATGCCAGGAACTAAAGTAGGGTAACCAACATTCTCGTTTGCCTTGACAGCCCCAGTTTGTGTATATTTCCCTGGCATAAATATTAAGGATTTTATAATTTTGTCTTGGACCATAAGTTGTCGGTCACCCTATGCTTACCCACATGCTAACTAAGGGATGGAGAATGTCGTAGACATCCTTTCCTTTACTCATACAACGATCTCTCTGATTCATGTTTTTGCTAAGCATGTACCTTTCTAAAACCAGGGAGATGGTATTTTAATTGTGCAGGGACACCTCTTTGAGTTTATCTGTAGAATTTCTGAAATGGGTAAAAGCAAACACTAATTACATGGCCAAAACTTATAACAAATAGAACAAGAAAAAAACAAACTGTACAAGTCAGCTCCAGCTGCTATAACAAATTTCCATGGATGGGGTAGCTTAAACCATAGACATTTATTTCTTATAGTTCTAGAGGCTAGAAGTCCAAGATCAAGACATTGGCAAAAGGGCTAGGCACAGTGGCTCACGCCTGTAATTCTAGCACTTTGAGAGCCTGAGGCAGGTGGATTGCTTGAGCTCAGGAGTTCAAGACCAGCCTGAGCAAAAGTGAGACTCCTCTCTTCTAAAAGTAGAAAAACTAGCTGGGCATTGTTATAGGTACTTGTAGTCTCAGCTGCTTGGGAAGCTGAGGCAAGAGGATCACTTAAGCCCAGGAGTTTGAAGTTACTGTGAGCTGTGATGCCACAGCATTCTGATCTGGGTGACAGAGTGAGACCCTGTCTCAAAAAAACAAAACAAAACAAAACAAAACAAAAACACTGGCAGATTCAGTTCATAGTAAGGGCTCTTCTTGACCTGTAGATGGCTGCCTACAGATTACGTCCTCACATGGATGAGCTGGGAGAAGAAATGAAACAGCTCTGGTCCCTCATCTTCCTCTTAAAAGGACACTAATCCTGGCATGGGGGCCCATCCTCATGACCTCATCTAAACTTAATTACCTCCCAAAGATCCCACCTTTAAATCCACCACATTGGGGGTTAGGGCTTCAACCTATGAATGTCGAGGACATATAAACATATATGTCGAGGACATATGTCGAGGACATATAAACTGATATGTCGAGGACATATAAACTGATTTACAACACAAACAAATACTGGTGTTTGGCTGTGTCTCCACTCTGGTTTTGACACTGTTCTCTGATTATGCTCCTCAAACAGCATCCCCAGCTTCACCTTCTCAGTCCCCCCACTCAGCTCAGTTTTCTACTTAGTAACACCCTGTATACAGCGTGTGTAGTTTTTCTCATGACAATGTGAGCATCATGAGAGCAGCCCCAAGCAGAAACTCTGTATGTGAAATGTCAGCAGGAAGCTGGCTCCCCCCACCTTGCAGTCTTTTCTGGCTGGGCTTTGTGAAGACAAATGTACTAAATGCGTATTCTGGTGCATATAAACTACGCTCTCAAATCATCCAGGAAAAGGCAGGAAACTTTTATTTTTACAGCTGTGTGTTGTTTCCTTTCACAAGGGAGCCTCTATGCCCACTCAGCAGAAAGAAAATGAAATTTGCCCCCATGCAGTAAATTCAAACCACAATGGCATTTTAAAAAATTGCTTCTTAGTTCCTCTTAGGTAAAATTCAAATTCAAGTCCTTTTGTTATGATTGACTGTCCAGAAGAAATGCTCCGTCTGGCTATGCTCTAAGTCACCCCACCTCCTCTGTCCTCAGCCTAAAGCCCCAGAAAGCCTCACCCTAACCCATCACTGGGCAGTGGCAGCTCCAGCTGCAGAGGAAAATGAGAGTCCATTTATGTGGCAGGCTACTGGGGCTCTGGTCTGCACTCAGCCTCGGTGAGACACAATCACTAGCCTTACTTCCAGAATCCCTGAGCCTCGTGGGAGACTTCTGGGACAGGGCTGGGGCATGGGTCAAGTACCCCTCCCAGCACTCTGCTCTCCCTAGGAAGCCCTTCTCTCCAGCTCACAGCAGCAGAGGATGTGGCAGGGAGGGGACCATGGGCTGGTGCGCCACAAGCTGGGACAGCTTCTCGGTTCTGTTCCATGGTTTCACTACTCCTGGCCAGGGTGCGCTGTCCCTCACCTTGTAATCTGGTCTTTGTTCTCGGCCATCTGAGGGACATGGTCATGAAGGAAGAAGAACACTTCTTACTCTGTCCCAAATACTGCCACCAAGAAATAGCCTGCTGCACTCTCTTTCCTACACAGAAGTGCTCCAGAAGGGACAGAGCTTCAAGCACCCAAGAGTGCTGTTGGTGCTGGCTCCAGTCATCCTTGAGTTCCTCCTGCCTTGCCTTGCTAATGTTTCGTCGTTGGGTGTTTGCCTTCTGCAGAAAATGGCTCAGTAGGAAACATAAGAATCCTGCTTTATCCTTCTCTGCACAGCTCAGGAGTGATGAGAGAGCAGGGTGCTGGAGCCAGAAGCTTTAAAGCTGTGCTCTGCCACTTGCTTGCTGTGTGACCCTGAGCAAATCACTTCGCTTCTGTAGCTCAATTTCTTCTCTGTAGAGGGAGGTTATATTGTAAAAAGTAAATTAAAGCACTTCAGAGTACGTGCTGGCCCATGTTGGGTTGTGGGTTCAAGGTGATTGCACCTTGCAGACTGTCCCTGCAAGGCCAGGTGGGATGACATCAGTGGCCTTCTTAGGACTGGGGGCTCAGAGATCTCAGAAGAGATCATCTGACTTAAATTGCTTTCCAGAAATTTGGCTTCACAATTTTTAATTTTTCAGTTTTTCTGGCCCAAAGAATAGAGCTTCCTGCCTTCAGACCTGTTCTATGAGCATTTCTGTGCCTTGACAAGGGCAGTCACTGCTCACCAGGTTTCTTTATATGTAAACATCTGCTTCTAACAACCACAGGTATAAGTTTATCTGCATAAATCACACAGGCCCGGCAACTGTGAAAAGGCTGTAGGGTAGCAAAAAAAGACTCTATCTGCTTTTGGTCTTTGTCCAGACAGCTGTGAGATCCCAGACCACTTTGGTAAGCAGAGATAAGCTCAGCCGCTGGAGCTGGACAGCCTTCTACAGCCTAGTCCTGGCCACCATCTGTACACATGTCCACTGTGCCTTGGGCACGTGCACTGCCAAGGATGGTCCTCAGCGGCTGGAGGGAGAGAAACTTGTCCCTTTGCCAGGAGTTTTTGGATTATAGACACATAAAGCTGCCAATGCAGGCTTGCCAGATCTTATTTGCTTCAGATAACGTGAGATCATGCAAATCCCTGAAGAGCAGGACTTTGCATGTGAGCAGGGATCAGGGCACCCTGGACTGGGCAGCGCAGCGTGGGGAGGCTGGGTGTAGGACGAACAAGCAGAGCCTGGAAAGACTGCACATGGGGAGAACGGAGGGTGGTGACCTGGCGGGTCTGAGTAAGGAGGGGAAAAGGAGGTGGCTGGATGGCCAGGGGACATGCAGTGACCAGCACAGTGAAGAACATGTTCACTGTCAGGCAAAAAGGGAGGTGCCTGCAACACCAGTGGCCAGTCCTGTGACCCAGGGCAGAGTCCCTGACCTTCTAAGCCTAGTCTCATATATAGAGAATGGAGGAAATATTGTTACCTATTTCACAGGGATAGCAGGAGAATTGAATTGAAAGTTCCACCATCCTAATTACTTTTGTCACTGTTACTCGCAGGGTATAATCAAGAATGTGGAATGGAGAAGGCCGTAAGTATTCTTTGAGGAATGCGACCACCTGGAGAGTGTGGCTCCCAGACTCATGCAACTTGCACATGGTGTTTCAGTGGAAGGAGAGGCTCGTACCTTAGCACACAGTGAGAAGTTCCACTTCAGAGACAGACGCTGAGCCTGCTGGTGTGCACTTCTCAGAGCGAGATCCAGGGCAAATCCGGGCTTAAAGGGAAGTGAGGTGAATGGTTCATGTTTAAACCACCAGGCCCTGCTGAGTTGGCCCCCGACACTTTCTCTCCTGGGCTTTCTGGCAGTGGTTGTCCTCATCTCTGGGAGAGTCTGATGTTCTGGTTTGATACATCGGAGTCATGTTGGAATTACACAGGGCCGTGATGTAATGTCTGATATAATTTAATAGTGTTAGACAATATTGGTTTTGGACTCTGCATGTGAGAATCGCAAGACAGGAGGAGAGTAAGAGGAAGGAAGGGACACAAGAAAGCTAAGAGAGGAGGAAGAAATATTAAAAACCTGAGTCACCAGGAGTGTTCAACTGTGGTAGCTTTGAGCTGAAAACAGCCAGTAGGCAAGAACAACATTCGGCCAAATTTCCAGTCTGTTCCTGGAATCTCTGTGGCAAAACCAGATATTTCGATTTTACACCATGTGGAGCTTTACTCTAAATGTCATTTTAACTGGTTTATTCTGGGAGGGAGAGGGCAACCTTAATACATATTGTATATGTATTTTAGGACTCTTGAAGAAATGTAGAAGAAAGGATATCTTTTTATCTTTTTTAATTACAGGGAATTGTAATTTCTGATGGTAAGTTATGCCCTTACTCATTCCTCCACCTGCCTTGCCAGACCCTAAAGAAGACCTCCCCTGTGGGATTACCTGTGAGGCTCTGGGCCAACGGGCCAGCCAGTCGCCCTCAGAAGGCTATTCCGGAGGTCGGAACATGTGCAAAGTGTGGTCCTTAAGTTTGCCACCACTTAAATGAGTCCCGTGAGACAGAACATGTCTACCCACAGGGAGGCAGCAAAGAGGCTGGAAGGGGGGTGGGGTGGGGGGGTGGTGGAGGATGTGCACTGCGGGGGCCTGGCTCAGGAAAGCTGTGGGGGCGGGTCAATCTGGCCATCGTCCTGGTGTGAGCCCACATTATACCACAGCTGAAGATCCCCAAAGCGTCCCAGCCTGGGTTTTATACCCTGGGAGTCTCGGAAGTGACTGAGCGCAAGCGTCGTCGCAGGTGTTCTAAGAGGCAGGAGGACACAGCCAGGGTGTGCCGGGCATTTTCTCCTCATCTCAGGCTGTTGCATTCTGCAGACATTCTTCGAACTGAAGTGAGGGGGTAAGAGTGGGTCAGCCCAGGCCATCTGGGTACCTGTCCTCCTCCATAGCAGCCCTGGCAGTTAGTGGGCCTGACTGCTAAGCCCTCGATGCCTCCAGCGGCCAGTTTTCTCTAGGCCTCCTCTTGGTTGGGCTTGAATCTCAGCTCATTCCGCTCTTCATGGAGGGAGCCCCAGGATTCCTCGCTGGTCTCTACCTGGCAGCCGAGAGGCAGCCCGGTGCACCTGCGTCACATCTTTGCTGCCTCAAACACAAGCAACCCAGTACCTCCCAGCGTTTTAACTGTCCAGGCTGTCACTGCTGCCTTCCTCACCTGTCGCCCTTTGGCCCTGTGGGCACTCAGCTCCTTGTTCTCAGTTCGGCTCCTCCCTTGCCCTTCTGTCTGCTGCATTTGGAGCTCCTGAGTATGAGCCGCCTCCTGGAGCTCTCAACTCTGCACCTTTTGCCTGGGCCTTCCAGGGAGAAGCTACTTGTGTTTGGGTTCTTGGAGTGTAACTGCTTACAGTGTGGAGGCATGGCTGGGTCGCCTCGGTCAAACTGTTTTCTCTTCATGCTTCTGCCCCTGGAGGGAGGGATGCAGGTCCTCCTAGAAGAGAGAACTGTCCAAAAACTCTCGTCTTCTGGTAACCGTAATAAGCAGTTAGATCTCTTTTGTTCAAGAGTAAACAGCCGAGAGTTTCCAATGCCTACTTCCACAGCCAGAGATTTGTCTAACTATTACTTCAAATGAAGCAAACTGGAGGAGTCTTATGAAACAAGAGCCCAGTCAAGTGCGTAAGATAAAGCCAGAACAGGAATCACAACAATTAAGAGCCAGTGGAACGTGTCTCTGCTCTTCTTTGGTGTTTATTTCTTTATATATCTTTTAAAAATACAATACATAGTCATATGCATTTATGTAGCACAGCATTATCCTTAGCAAAATAGACTGGGACACCTGGATAACGAAAGGTACTCTCCCCATCTCAAAGTCTCTACTGAGTCTGCAAAGTCTCATTTGCCAAGTAAATTAACATACCAGTTTCTGGGGACTAGGGGATGGACATCTTTTGGGGCCATTATTCTGCCTACGATAGTGTGAAAACTGGAATTTGGAAACTGGAATTAGATTCAAGTCAGATTCCAGAGTCCATGCACCTTCCAGGTCACGACTCAAATAGGAGCTGCTAAATTGAATGTTATTGTTTTCTAGAGGCCAAGTCATGAATGGTGTTAAAATCTAGTGCCATGAATTCCATTATCGTTTTAAATTGAACTAAATGGTGCTGAAGTGGATTTGGTTTATTGCAATTTGTTTCACATTCTCCTTAGATTCAGCAAACTTCAGTCCTTCTGTGCAATTGCAATGCCTTGTAATAATGCACAGACATCTAATGGTGCTTCCTGGTCATTATTTAACGTAACTAAAAAGTAAGATGGAATCAAGGGACATCTTTAAGATGTGGCAATGAATTATTGACACTTCTGAGCAACTGCACTGAAGCAACATTAGTAACTGAGTTTGGAACATTCCATTCAACACCAGCTACTCAGAGTCCTGCCACTGCAGTAGCCAGGTGCCCCAATTGGAATAGATTTAGCCCTAAACTGAGGCAAAACTCATCCCATGCTTCCTGAGTGATTAGGAATGGGAGGAGGTTAAGGGGGGTTCAGGGAAGTGGGAAAGAATTGCAGCCTTCTGGACAAGAAAGTTGGAAAGGGCTCTGAAGCAGAAGGAAGAATTTTGGGTGTGTGTGACCTAATTAACCAAGTAAGTGCTGTTCCTGCAAAATATAACTTCTAGCCTATGACCCGTGTCCTCTAGCCCGTGAATAATTTCTTCATAAAACAGAGACAATGATCCCTCTATAAAACAAAGATAGGGATCGCTGTCACAGAACAATGCACACCATGATTGCCACAAACATCACGAGACTAACAGATGCCTGCATACCATCACTAGTAAAATGACAGTAATTATTGATACAGAATTTTAAAAAAGGGTGCATATACAACTGAGATGATCCACAACCAGTGAAGCCAGGACAGCACCCCTGAAGGCCTAAGGGGAACCAGTGGGAATCCTTATGGATGATCACGGGTGGGACTGGGCTGAAGGTGCTGCTATTGGTTCCCTGCCTTTGTGTGGCATCCTCACTCTCATGAGGGGACTTTCCACTCTCTGGAAAGTCTATGGTTATCTCTGCTTTCCTTTACTCTTTTTCTTCACTTTAAAAAAAATTATAGTTCTTTCTTTGCCATACTGGGGTCCCACCTGGCTCATTTTTCATTCTCCCTGTGTCTCTCTTCCTTGACTCAGCCAAACTTGCTAGTTCTGCTGGGGCGGGGGGTGAACAGAACCAGGTCCACTGGACAGCTCAGAGGTGACTCTCACCTCTAACATTGGAACAGGTTTTATTTGCAGGTCTGCAACTCTAATCCCCAGCAGTAGAATTCTTAGTTGTCAGGCATATTATCATCAGGAAAATATGAACAGAGAAATACTCAGTTGGATTCTTTTAAGCCCACCTGTTATAGATTGAACTGTGTCCCCTCACCCCCACCCCAATCTGAAAAAACAAATGGGGTCCTTGTAGATATAATCTGTTAAGACGCATCATACTGGAGCAGGGTAGGCCCTGAATATGGTATGACTGGTGTTCTTCCAAGGGCAGAGGAGCAGAGAGAGAAGGTGGCATTGTGACCACAGAGCAGACTGGCCCAGTGCATCTTCAAGCCAGCAACACCAAAGAATGCCAACACCAGAAGGGAGAAGAGAGAAGTAGGATGCTTTCCCACAAGTTCTGGAAGAAACCAACCCTCATGAAACCTCAGTTTTATGTTTTTGGCCTCCAGAACTGTGAGAGAATAAATTTCCGTTGTTTTAGGGGCACATAGTTTGTGGTGCTTCGTCAGGGCAGCCCTAGCAAACAGATACACCAACTGATGTAACGCTGCTGCGTTTTCCACATTATAGAATGAATGTATTTCTGGAAAGGTAAATACATATAAATCAGTGGTCAGAATATGGCTTAAACATTGGGAATAGAGTGCCGGAGAATGAATTATTTTCACTAAAAGATGTTACTTAAATCACATCACAGAAACTTTAACAAACACTGTTCATTATAAAATACGGTTCACCTTAATAAACAGTTCCTAAACTTTAAGAAGTCTGGAAAGTATAAGGTTCTTATCATCCCAAATGTAGTTGGCCTACACCAGAAACATAAGAATATTAATTGTTGGCCCGGATCGGTGGCTCACGCCTGTAATCCCAGCCCTCTGGGAGGCCGAGGCAGATGGATCGCTTGAGCTCATGAGTTCAAGACCTGCCTGAGCAAAACCTAGACCTCGTCTCTACTAAAAATAGAAAACTGAGCCAATACCTAGATATAGCCAATGTGGTACCATGCCACTGGCCCGACCCTGTCACGCACCTCTTCCCCCACCTTCTTTCCCTGCCCCTTCTCCACAATAAAATAAATAAATAAATAAATAAATAAAAGAAAAAAAAAAAAAAAAAAAAAAAAAAGAAAACTGAGCCAAGAGAATTGCTTGAGGCCAAGAGTTGGAGGTTGCTGTGTACTATGATGCCACAGCACTCTACCCAGGGCAATAAATAGCTTGAGAACTCTTGTCTAAAAAAAAAAAAAAAATTATCTTCTTAATGTTCATAACTCTCAACTAAGAATTCTGTTTCTAGTAATTTTAAGACAAGATTAAGAGATATACTCAAGAATTTATGCACAAAGATGTTCATCATGGTAATTTGTCCAAACAGGTTATGGTTAAATTATGATACATCTGTATGATACATTTTTAAGCAGATGCTAAATACATATTTTTATAGAATATTTAACCAACATGGGAAGATGCAGAGTGTGTTTCTATCTATATTAAAGAAAAAGGAAAATACAGCAAAACGTTAACTATCTCTGAATAGCAAGATTGTAGGCAATTGATATTTCATTCCATACATTTTATTCTCAACTGTTTACCATGACCACGTGTTGCTTTTATAATGAGAAAAAAATGCTATCAAAAAGCAGTTGGCCATGTAATTTGCTCAGAAGGTTTTTCTCTCTGTATGTTTTTTCAATGGTCTTTCTAAATTATTTCAGAAACAAAAAGTCTTTGGAGGAATTTCCCCTACTAATGTTTAAATTAGGTTATGTATACGTGTACAATGGAAGGCCACAGGGAAATACTGGGTTTCTTGTTTTAGCTCCAACACATAAAGAACTTGGAAGTCATCATTCATTACAAGAAAAGGCTAGACAAACTGAAAACCAGTGACTTTTCTTGGACTCATTGGAGAACTGAGTTTGCAGGGCAGTGTCTCCTTGACACGTGGAGAGACAGGCAAACCCAGAGCTGCAGTTGAGATCTGGTTACCTGGAGCACAAGAGCTGGAGCTATAAACTAGAAGGTCACTTCTGGGGACCACAGTCTCAGGGGAAGCCCCTTGGTTTGGCAACATTACCTTTGAAACCACAAGTTTCTCACGATTAAGGTCAGGGAAAGGCCCCTAAGGGATCTTGCAGAGGGAGAGGAGGAGTGATCCTGGTGAAATGCATCCCTAGCTTTTTCCCTAACTAAGGCTTTAGCCCCTATAGAAAGATTTTACCCAGTTTGGGCTAGGGAGGGGCGGGCATTCCTCTCACCACAGCCCCTTCTGTCTTACTAAGGCACAAGAAAGCTACCCAGGAGGAAACACTGCTGAAGGTCCCAGGCCACTAAGAGACTTGAGCTTTAAACATAAAATTAGAGCACATCTCTCTCCCACCTGCCTTTGCCACACCAGCGGGGCTCTAGCTTAACAGCCGGCTAACCGGCCAGCCCAGCCAGCCACCAAAAGAGCTGTAAGACACAGGTACTGCCTGAGGAATACTTAGGGAAGCCCAAGGCTGGGAGGGGAAACCAACACAAGGACATTGGAGGGATTTAAAGCTTCCTACACTAGTTACAACACACATAAAGCAAAGCTTCTCTGCGAGCCAGATTAACATATATCCTCACACTAGATGCCTGTTTATCTCAGTTCCTGTTACTCAATACAACTCGTCTGGCTTCGAGCAAAAATTACGAGGCATGCCAAAGGCAAGCAAACACACAGATCCAGCAAGCATCCAAATCAGACTCAAATATGACGCAGATGTTAGATGTGTCTATCAGAGAATTTAAAATAATTATGTTAAGGGCTCAAATGGAAAAAGTAGACAATACGCAGGAAATGGGTGGGTAATGTAAGCAGAGAGATGGAAACACTGGGAAGGAATCTAATGTAAATACAGATGATAAAAACACTGTAATAGAAATAAACTAATAAGAAAATGTAACTACCCCAAAGCATAGCATATTATACTGCAGAAACCCAAAGATAAAGAGAAATAAAAGGCCAGAGGAAGGAAAAAAAAAAATCCTTTTTACCTAGAGGAATCTAAAAATTATAGTAAATGTCTCATCAGAACCATACAAGCAAGAAAAGTGTGAAGTAAAATATTTTAAATGCTGAAAGAAGAAAAACCTAGAATTCTATATCTAGTAAAAGTATCCTTCAAAAGTGAAGGATAAATGCTTCCTTAGACAAACAAAAACAGAGCAATCATTGCCAGCAGAACTGCCCACAAAATGAGGCTGGGCACAATGGCTCACATCTGTAATCTCAACAGCTGGAAGGCTGAGGCAAGTAGGATCACTTGAGGCCAGGAGTTTGAGACCAGCCTGGATGACACAGTGAGGGTTAGCCTTTACTGAAAATTAAAACATTAGCCCTGCAGGTATGGTGGCATGCACCTGTAGTTCCAGTTACTCAGGAGGTTGAGGTGGGAGCAATCACTCGAGTCCAGGAGTTCAAGGTTATAGTTAGGTATGATCAGGTCCTTGTACTCCATCCTAGTTGACACAGCAAAACCCTGTTTCTAGAGAAAAAAAAAAAAAAAGTAAAATGACAATAGCTTGGAAACTTGGATCCACAAAAAGTATGAGCGTTTGAGGAAGAATAAATGAAGGTAAAACCAAATCTGTTTTAAAAATTCTTTCTCTTTCCATTTTTTAGAGACAGGGTCTTGCTGTCACCCAGGCTTGAGTGCAGTGGTGTAATCTTAGCTCACTGTGGCCACAAACTCCTGGGCATTGGCCTCCCAAAGTGCTAGGATTGCAGGCATGAGCCACTGCACCTGAGGAGAACACTGTTAAGGTCCTCAAACTTTTGTTTTTTTTTTTAGAGACAGAGTCTCACTTTCTTGCCCTCAGTAGAGTGTCGTAGCATCACGGCTTACAGCAACTGCCAACTACTGGGCTTAGGAAATTCTCTTGCCTCAGCCTCCTGAGTAGTTGGGTCTACAGGCGCCTGCCACAATGCCTGGCTATTAAGGTCCTCAAACTTTTTAAACAGGGGGCCAGTTCACTGTCCCCCAGACCGTTGGAGGGCTGGACTACAGTTAAAAAAAAAACAAACTATGAACAAATTCCTATGCACACTGCACATATCTTATTTTGAAGTAAAAAAACAAAACGAGAATATATCACACCGCCTCATGTGGCCCGCGGGCCCTAGTTTGAGGATCCCTGGCAGTGTTACTGATGGATGATCACAACACATGAAAGCAAAGTGCGTGAAAGCAACTTCTTAAAGGATGGAGGAGAGGATTGGGAATACCCTGTTGTGAGGATACTTGAAAAAAAAAAAAAAAAGAAGTTAACTGATGACTCTATACTGAATCTCAGAGTCAAAGCATTCTATAATAGACATACTCTTATTTGACAATGTGAATGTTACTTTCTTTGCATTGTTAATATTAGTGCTTAATATTTTGATGTAGCAATTGTCTGATTCCTTTTCTGAATGTATTTATGTTCGTTCATCCTTTACAAGATTTTTGTTTCTAATAAAAAAAAAAAAGGAAGAAATACCCTGCTGTGAGGTACCCACAATACACGCAAGGAACATTAAAGATTAAGATTAAAATGCAAGTAAATTTAGGCAGTCATTAACATTTTTAGAAAGAAATATAATTGAAGTACTGTATTAGGTACTGAAACTGCCCTTTGTAAAATTAATAAAGGGCCACAAGGTGAGAACTCTGCAGAGGTATAGGCGGAGTTAAAATATGTACATATATCCCAGCCATTGTCCCATGGTTTGCTTTCCTATAATTACTACTCAGGAATCACATAACTGACGATCATAAATATTCTTAACTTTCTTAGTAACACCTATAGATAACACCTTAGTAAAACCTAAAAGTAGTTTTTGAGATATCTTCCAAGCCCTACATTCCAGTGGGTTGCCTGGCCCACCCAGACCAACGAAACATACCAAGGAACTGACTCAACTGGTCTTGTGACCCCTGCCCAGGAACTACTTCAGCACAAGAAGACAATTTCTACATGCCTGTGGTTCCATCTCAAACCCAGGCAACTGGCGGACCCAGTTGCCTAGCCCTTTGCATGCCAAACTATCTTTTAAAACCCTTTGTCCCAAATTCTCAAGAAGACGGAGAACCTCCCCCCATCTCCTTGCATGGACCTGCAATATTAAACTCTTCCTCTGTGGTAACACCTGCTGTCTCAATGCATTGGCTTCCTCTTGAGCAGCAGGTAATGAACCTGGTAAGGCTGTAACAGCACCAGCAGCCCAGAGGTGTAGGCCTTACCTTTCTGGGGCCATTTCTTTATTTATGACATGACTAAGTTAGAATATATCACATCTCTCTAATTCCCTTACTGTTCTGCATTCTATTACTTCTAAAAAAAAAATTATCTAAAAAATCTATCTTCTTCTTTAGTCAAAGTCTATAAGGAAGAGCCTTTTGAAATGTATATGAAGAGCCTTCTAAAATAATCCATTCCAGGCAGCGCCTGTGGCTCAGTGAGTAGGGCACTGGTCCCATATACGAAGGATGGCGAGTTCAAACCCGGCCCTAGCCAAACTGCAACAAAAAATAGCTGAGCATTGTGGCAGGCACCTGTGGTCCCAGCTACTTGGGAGGCTGAGGCAAGAGAATCGCCCAGGAGTTGGAGGTTGCTGTGAGCTGTGACGCCACAGCACTCTACCGAGGGTGATAAAGTAAGACTCTGTCTCTGAAAAATAAATAAATAAATAAAACAATGCATTCCCTAATCTGTTATTTCAGTAGGTTTTCATATTTCTAAACTGTGAGCTGCATTTAGCAGGCTCATCTAGTACAGGTAATAAAATATTGAATTCACTCACCTGGTTCAACATTCCTCAATGCATTATGTTGTAAAAACACACAAAACTGAAAGAAAAAGGCCATTTCACAGTATTGATTTCACTGTCACAGATAGCACAGGACGTGTGCCTTTTAATCCAAGGAAGAAAGAATCAAACTGCCTTCCTTGGCTAAATAGAGTCCCATAATTAGTTTGTGATTACCTTCAGATCTATCAATAGACTTTCCTTCTCTAGCTGTCAATGCATTTCTGAGCTCAGTGAACACTTTTATGAGCTGCAACTTCTCTGTCATCAAAAACTTTTGCTCCTCTAGATTATTGGTTAAGCTGCAGTGTTCATTAAAAAAAAGAAAAGAAAAAGCCATTTGGGGGCTAACCTAAGATAGCACTGTGGAAATGACCTGCCCCTTTTGAAAGGAGAGACTGATCTTACTTCAGGTTAAAGCTATTGATAAAATCGACAGGCTCACTTGCAAGTCTAATCACAGTCTCATCTCCAGGCTTTCCTGGTCTAATCCCTTGCAATAAAAATCCCTAACAAGCAGAATTTAGCCCAAAGCCATATTTCCCACTAGTGACAGACAGAGCTCTCAGCCTATCTGGACCCATCCCTGTTCTAGCAGTTACTTGCATCCTACTTTGCTCCTCTGGGGAATTACAGTGGCACCATAATCAGGCACGGGCTCTGCTACTCGCCACTCACAAATGCTGATTAACAAGGACTAGGTGTAGTGAAAGGAAAGCTGCGTCATTTCAGAGCTAGAGGTGAGGAAATGCCTGATGCGATGCTCAAAACCACGTCAGTGTTGGACTGAAGGTCGGGGTTTGAAAAGGAAATTTGGTATGAAGGGCGTGCAGGAGAAAGAGGCCTGGGCCAGCAAGACTTGTCCTGGGACCGTTGCTCCACCTGGTGAATGGCTGGGCTGTCTCTACGACTGTCTATCTACACAGATTAAATGTAGTCTTGAGGTAATCTCATGGGGGTCTAATTATTTCAAGACTCAGTCTCTGGAATTTCTAAGCAAGCACATAATTAGGGGAAACTTTGTGCAGGGAAGTGCTTGGTGGAAAGGAAGATAAAGGTCAGTATTTCATAACAAGAAATGGGCAAATGGGCAAGAACATTTCAAAATGGGGCATCGATAAACAGGGCAGTGTTTACGACTTCCCACTGTCAGCATGAAAATCGATGTTTCATCTTGAAGGAAAAAAGGTCAGATCATCAGACATCAACACATTCCTTCCAGGATTAGACAGTTCTTCAAGCATACTTAGCTAGATGAGTTGGATGCAGGCATTCGCTGAAACAAAGAACAAAATCTTCCTGCTTGTGAAAGATGTTTGATGAATCAGGGACTCTTGTTATGGTTAAGAAGGAACTCAAGAGAAAATAATAGTCAATGACTCTGTTATGAATTTTATCTAAGTACTTCTGGCCACAAGGAGTCCGTCAGACCAGGAGTCCAATTGCCCACAAGTAAGAACAAAGAAACTCCAACCAATGGCTATAGCACTTTCCTGGGTATGAAGGTATTCACCCCCAAGGACTCTGAAGCTCAATTTCAGACAAGCAGTGGGAAGCTGTGGAAGAAGTCCAAGCTCGACTGCCAGATAATGGTTGTTCACCATTTCATGGGACACCAAGTTCTGTATAATTAGGCTATGTTTGTGACAGAATGCAGTTTCTTCTTAACAGGTAAAAAGTGACTTTAAACTGCTTTTTCAGCAGATGTCATAGTCCTCCTGAGATACCAAGATCAAAGCTTCATATTTAAGGAGGTAATTATTTTTTTGTCCTCATTTTGCCAGCTGATAAAGCACTGCTTCTTACCCTAAACGACACTGTTCATAAAGCAAATGCTCTGGAGTCTGCCTTCTTTCCGCCTTTTAAGCTTAGCCCAAATACACGTCCCACTGAAAAAATAAAGTATTGCTGCCTATTTGCCTCTTTGCAAAGTTTCCAAATCCAAAAAGTGTGTTTTGGTAATGGGAAGGGCAGTGTTTGCATTCATTTTTAGTGGGTTGTGAGTTCAGATTATATTGGCATTCATAAAGAATGCCAATTTTAAACATAACTTAAAAATGAGAGGAAGAGAGCCGGGGGGGGGGGGGAGAGCCCGAGAGAGCCAGAGGGGGGGGGCCAGAGCCAGCTATGGTGGGGGGGAGAGAGCCAGAGCTCGCTCG
>CAUYPK010165925.1:15000-32554 GCA_963574355.1 Loris lydekkerianus | reverse complement strand
AGCACTCTTATAAGAAAAAGGAAAGGAAGGAAAAGGGGAAGGCAAATGAGATCAAAGAAGACAGAGGCTATGGAGCTGAAAGGATATCACAAAGGAAGCAAAATATAAAGCAGGACTTTTTCAATTTAAACCCCATTTTCTTTTTTTTTTTTTTCATAGATAAAAATATGCACCATAGATGTGGCCCAACCCATTACCCTCCCTCCACCCAAACCTCCCCCCTCCCTTCCCCTTCCTTGGTCCTTTCCCCATAGTCTTGTGGTATAGTTGGGTTACAGCCTTCATGTGAAAGCTATAGTTTAGCTTCATAGTAGGGCTGAGTACGTTGGATACATTTTATTCCATTCCTGGGATACTTTGCTAAGGAGAATATGTTCCAGCTCCATCCATGTAAACATGAAAGAGGTAAAGTCTCCATCTTTCTTTAAGGCTGCATAGTATTCCATGGTATACATGTACCACAGTTATGTTGCAAATATATTTCGATTGCTGTGTGCCTGCCTGCCTTCCTGAATAATTCAGTTCAACCTCATGATGAAAGGCAGAGTGAGGGAGGACTTTGGTGTGGTGGGCAGCATCTCCTGATGAAGTCCTGTAGCTCAGGTTGAATGAGGAGGACATCTGCCTGTGGGCCTAGTAGTAGTGAAATGGTAGTAACCCAGTTTGGGAGGTGGAGCTATTCACATGGAGAGCAGTGGCCTGGGTTAATATAGGGTGTTTGAGCCCCAAAGGAATGAGGTCACCCACACCCACAGAGGATTGAAGGATTGTGGTGGTAGCACCAATGGGAAATTAATAGCTCATTTGCAGGTGGAAGGAGAAATGAACCAGTAAGTGAAAATACCAAGGATAATGGGAATCTGGTTTCTCACTGTCAGAGAAGGGAGTTATAATTATGAAAAGAGAGAAAACGGAAATGTACCTGTGCTGTTGGATTGGAACTGGAGGCACCAGTGCGAGCTCATGTTTTTCAACACATATTTGGATATATAGATATAGAAGTAAATAAAGATGTCAATATTAATTCACACATACAGTTGGCCCCCTGAAGTTGTGGGCTCTGCATCTATGGATTCAACTAACCATGGATTCAAAATATTAATAAAAAATGAGTAGTCACATTGGTATTAAATATGTATAGACTTCTTTCTTGTTATTATTCCCTAAACAGTACAGTATAATGACTGTTTACAAAGCATTTATATTGTATTAGGTACTACTGGTAATCTAGAGATGATTCACAGCTTTAATATCTGTGTGTTTGAGTGTCTGTGAGAAGTCCAGGAGACAATACTCAGGATACTACAGCATGGCAATATGTGTAGACACATACATATGTCCCTCAGCTCTGTCCAGAGAGAAGGCTAAGGAGCAGCAGAAACCCTCCAATAGCCATGAGCACACCTTGTGCCCAGATCTTGGTATTTAAGTACCATGCTCCACTAAAATGAAACAGGGCTTCCTAGAGAAATGGCTGATCCCAAGGCTTGGGATTATACTTTCAAGACAGGGAAAGTATAAGATGATCTTGGAATATCTTGTGTCTGAAAGTAATAACGTGATCTAAGAATGATGGGGCCAAGTTAAAAGGACATAAGAGTTAACTTCAATAGGGCTTTCATTGGAGAATCTAAGACAAAGTGCACTTCAAAACAGATAATGACCATAACAAATTATAACCCATTGAATAAAGTAGGATTACATGTGTCCATACTATATAAGTATAAAAAAATGGGGAGAAGAGGCTTGGCACCCGTAGCTTAGTGAGTAGGGCATCCACCACATACACTGAGGCAGGCGGGTTGGAGCCCATCCTGGGCCTGCTAGACAACAATGGCAACTGCAACGAAAAAATGGCCGGTGATGCGGCAGGCACCTATAGTCCCAGCTACGTGGGAGGCTGAGGCAAGAGAATCGCTTGAGTCCAAGAGTTTGAGGTTGCGGGCTGTGATGCCACAGCACTCTACTAAGGGCGACAGCTTATCACTCTGTCTCAAAAAAAAAAAAAATGGGGAGAAGAAAAAGTTTTTTTTTACAGTAGAATTCAAATTAATAAATAAAAGGAATTTTAGATTTAGGAAATTGCCATTTTGCAACCATTAAAGTAATGATTACTTGTACCCTCAACGAATCTCCAAAAATAAATTAAATAAAATAAAACAAAATAAAATAAAAATTAAATTCAGTGCATACAATGAGAAAAAAAAAGTTATGATTAACAGAGCCAAGAAACATCAATAGATCCGAGCACTCTGGGAGGCCAAGGCAGGTGGATTGCTTGAGCTTGGGAGTTCAAGACCAGCATGAGCAAGAGTGAGATTTCCATTTCTACTAAAAATAGAAAAACTAGCCAGACATTGTGGTGGACACCTGTAGTCCCAGTTACTTGACAGGCTGAGACCAGAGGATTGCTTGAATCCAAGAGTTTGAGGTTGCTATGATCTATTACGCACCCTATCCAGGGCGATGGAGATTCTGTCTCAAAAAAAAGAAAAATAGATTAAAACAAAAAAGTGAAATCTAATGTAGTTCATAATGTAGTTCAATGTGAGCCACATTTGTAATATTAAATTTCTTAGTAGCCAAAAAAAAAAAAAACCCAAAAAGAAATAGGTAAAATAACTTAACCCAATTATATCTAAAGTATTAGCATTTCAACATGTAATCAATATAAAATAACTAATGAAATATTTATATTCCCTTGTTACACTAGGTGTTCAATATTTGGCAGTATTTCATATTTACAGCTCATGTCAATTCCAAGTAGCCACGTTTTAAGTGCTCAAGAACAACATGTGTCTACAGCAGTCCCAAGGTTACACGTGAGACAGGTTCTTAAGGTTTGTTCTTTGTCATGATGGCATAAATCAGTGGTTCTCAACCTTCCTAATGCTGCAACCCTTTAATACGGTTCCTCATGTTGTGGTGACCCCCAATCATAAAATTATTTTTGTTGCTACTTCATAACTGTAATTTGGTAATTTTGTAATTTATGAATAGTAATGTAAATATCTGATATGTGGCATGTATTTTCATTGTTACAAAGGGGTCATGACCCACAGTTGAGAACCACTGGAATACATGATCATGTGAGACATGGATTGACAGTATGAGCTGCAAGAGGTGAGGCTAACCATAGGTGTAGGATAGATAGCCCCTTAGAAAAATACATAAAGACATGTTCAGATGAGTTCTGAAATTGGTGACTATTATAGCAGGCATGATGTTCAATCCTCTATAGTTCTTAAGCTGAATTTGTATGTAAGTTAGAACAGGTGCATATACCTATTACCTTTAATAGCCTCTATTCATAAGTGCAAGTCGTATGTAAGTTGGATGTTTTTAACTTAGGCTGCCTGTAGAGTCTACCTTATTGAACTGCGCAGTTCTTGGGTCCTCAGACTCTGTTCACAGTAGCAAAGGGTTTCTTGGCACCTCTTTTCTGAGTGGTGTCAGTGGTTTGGTTTCTCTGGATATTCTCTGGTCCCATGGTTCCCAATGTCAAGAATCAGTAGTGGTACCTAATGGAGCTGATGATGAAGTGACCATAAATACAAAATCTTATACAATTTACCACCTAAAAGAAAGAATGGAAGGGGAAAAGCTACACAAAGTGAAAATATGTTCCAGAAAGAAAGAAATAAGTCAGTCTCCAAGAGTGGAGAAAGACCTTCACGTCTGAGCCCAGACTACCGTTTATAAGCTCACTAGTTTGGCCTGGCTTTCTCCCATTAGAATTGGTTGTCATTTCCTGCCTTTTGGAGTAATTGACAGGTCGGGCTATACAAGGTGGCCCTCAAACTTGTATGCAATTTAAAATTGCACATGAACTTTATGGCCACCCTGTATAACAGTTTACATACTAAGTGGTTATGTGACTGTTTCCCTTTCTAAGCATGTGTCTTTCCCAGAATTTTTACAGCACTCCACCTCTAATTAGGTGGCAATGAGCTCTAGGTCAGTTAAAGTTCACTAGAAACTCCTCAGTGTGTGTGTCCCCACTGGGGAACAGTTCCTAGCTGCAATCTGATTCTTAGCTACAATTCACTTCCTGTTTCAGCCCTTAGCCACTTCCTCACAACCTGTTTACCTCATCTTCCTTACCCTCTGCCTAACATTCTTGAAACTTCTGATCATCCCCAACTGGATAGGATCTTTCTTTTTTTGCTCTTCTGGAGCACCTGATTTGTACCACACAGAGTGCACTACATTAATTACATCATATTCCGGATTTTTAAATCTTGGCACTGTTAACATTTCATGTGGGCTAATTCTTTGTTGTTGGTGGTTGTCTTGTGCTTTGGAGAGTGTTCAGCAGCGTCTCTGGCCTCTACCTACTAGATGCCAATAGCATAATTTCCATCCCTAACCATACAGTTCTGAATGTCTTTAGAAGTTACCAAATTGGGGAACAAACTCACTCCCGGCTTATAGTTTAGCATATGAGTATGGCAGAGCTCTAGATTGAATACCACACTGGCATAGGCTATGCCTCATACAACTTTAGTATATTGTGTAAATAAATTGTCTGCTTTTGTGTCCTAGAAACTACATGCCACATTCACTGTTTTCAACCAAACAATGGATTAACAGTTTTGAAAGAGAAGAAAACAAAACGGAGACATTTCATTCCACTTGTTCTTTTAGGAGCACCTGAGTTTTGCATCAGAAACAAGTTGAGTATGGTCTTTTCTTTCCTGAGTAGTAAAATACAGGTTGTCAACTCTTCTGGCACAATAAATACGGGAGAATACAATTAAATTCTTACCCAAATTAAGTTTTTAATTAGCCTCACACAATGCACTCCATTCAGATTTCCTTCAGAAAGAAAATATTTCCTCCCGCCTCCTTCATATTCTTTTAACAAGGAGTTTTCAAAAGGCTCAACACTCACCATAAAGTAAAAATATATATATATATTTCTTTTAATAATTACTTCTGAAAATAAGCATGGTGGAGCACAATTTTAAAAACCCATTTTCAGGACAGTTGGGCTGGCTCGCATCTGTAATCGTAGCCCTCTGGAAGGCCAAGCCAGGGGGTGGATCGCTGGAGCTTAGCAAATCAGCCTGAGCAAGAGCAAGAGCAAGACACCTGTCTAAAAATAGAAATATTAGCCAGATATTGCGGTGGGTGCCTAAAGTTCCAGGTACTTCAGAGGCTGAGGCAGAGGCAGAGATTTGTTTGAATGCAGGAGTCTGAGGTTGCTGTGAGCTAGGCTAACTTCAGGGCACTCTATAGTGGGGCAACAGAGTGAGACACTGTCTCAAAACAAACAAACAAAACAAACACTTTGAAAAAAAAATTAAACTGTGCTGTTATGAAGTATTTCAAGTAAAGGTGATGAGCTCAAAATCTTTCTTTCCTTAGCCCCTCTTCCCCACAATACAGTGTGTGGTTTTCATAGGAGGTGTATACAGAAAGAATATAAACGGAGAGGAATACATTTCAAGCCAAATCTTAGATATTGGCAAATCAATCCCACAGTTTCAATCTTAGGGTCTTTACTAAATGGAAATAGTTTCCCAGGAGATGGAACTGGGGGAACAAGGGCAAGAAGCAGCAGACCACATGTGCTGACACAAATGATTAGACAAAGGCACATATACAAAAAAAATCCCACTTTTTTGAGACAGAGTCTTACTTTGTCACCCTTGGTGGAGTGCTGTGGCCTCATAGCTCACAGCAACCTCAAACTCCTGGGTTTAAGTAATCCTCTTGCTTTAGCCTCCCAAGTAGCTGAGACCACAGCTGTGCAAGCCACTACACCAGACTAGTTTTTCTAATTTTAGTAGAGAAGGGTCTTGGTCTTATTCAAGCTGGTCTCAAACTCCTGAGCTCGAGCAATGCAACCTCCTCGGCCTCCCAGAGTGCTAGCACTACAGACGTGAACCATTCATTGCCTTTCTCTGCCAGGAGCAGGCCTTCTTTCCATTGCCAGGCCCATTGATAAATTTTTTATTTTGGACTAATTTCAGATTTAAAATTGCAAAGCAAGTCCAGAGGTTTCCCATATACTTCTGATCCAATTTCCCCCATTGTTTACATCTTACATTACCATGGAATATTTGTCAAAGCTAAAAAATTGACATTGGTATATTATTATTTTTAAGGAATTTATTTCTTTTAATGTAAAAACATTAAATACACATTTGTTTGAGGTTTCCTGTATTTGAGGTGCAGGCTAGTGGTTTCCAAAATCATAGGAAAAGACTAAGAGTTGTTAGATGTTCCTATTACATCTATGTTAAAGAACAAACCCTGTAGGAAGTCCTGCCCCCCAGGATTTGAAGTAGTTCTTTACCCAAACATTCCAGTAACATACCTGTAGGAGTTGGGGAGAAAGATGGTGGGATGTGAGGGACATTTCTCCAGGACCCTGCCCATGGATTTTCTTGGGGAGCTGGGTTAAGATCTGGGGGATAGAGGTTTTAGGAGTTACCATTTGGGTACTGGTAGGGTAGCCCACTTTCTTCTACCTATTTTGGAGGGTCCCAGGCTTGGCTAAAGGGGGCAGGTGTTATCCGGTTCTCAAAGACCAACTGTGGGTAGATGGAGCTCCTGGGACAGAATCCTGGATGGAGCCTCCCCTATCCTGATTTCTTTTAGAAGGGTAGCAATTTCAGATTTCAATGACCTCTCTTAGTGGGAATGCCCTCATTTATTTGCTATAAAATATAAATTCCACCCATAGTTGTTTATTTAAGAACCACCTGGGGAAGTTGCTGATAGATTCCTAAACCTAGATTTGGTGGGTCTGGCATAGTAGGTCTTAGAGATTTGTGTTTCTAAAAAGCATCCCAGATGATTCTGATTCAAGAGGCTAGCACTTGAGTCAGATATGCTGCTTATTTTTAAATGAATCCAATCCACTACAATTTGAATTGCTATCAGCTGGGGTTGTAATTTTTTGCATTATCCAGAGGGGCTCTTTAATTCAGAATCTTATGAATTTTATTTTGGTGTCATTCATTGACAGTAAGTGAAAACACATTATAGAAGGAGAGCTAAGTACAATTTGCTAAATATTTAACTCAAGCATGAATGTATATGTCACAAATTATAGGAAGTGATAAATGATAAATCCCCATTATTCTATACCAGGTGCAGCCAAGTTGTATTGTATGTTTCTCATAGTAGGTATATATAAGCAAAGAATATAGAGAGGGGCTCGGCGCCCGTAGCACAGTGGTTAGGGTGCCAGCCACATACACCAAGGCTGGCGGGTTTGAACCCAGCCCGGGCCTGCTAAACAGCAATGGCAACTGCAACAAAAAATAGTCGGGCTTTGTGGTGGGTGCCTGTAATCCCAGCTACTTGGGAGGCTGAGGCAAAAGAATCGCTTAAGCCCAAGAGTTTGAGGTTGCTGTGAGCTGTGATGCTACAGCACTTTACTGAGGGTGACATAGTGAGACTGTCTTAAAAAAAAAAAAAGTATCAAGAGGAAATACTTTTATTAATCTTTAAAATCATAACTATACATTTATGGAGTAAAATGTGATGATTTGAAATATAACATAGAGTGCTTAAACCAAACTGATGAACATAGCCATCATCTTATTTTTTGTGGTAAGACATTTAAAATTTACTCTTAGTTACTTTGAAATATACCCTTGCATTGTGCACATTAGGCAAGATCCTACCAAATGCCCTCCCTCCTCCCACGAATTGCTCTCCCACCTTCCCCTCCCTTCTCATCCTTCCCCCCTTGCTAAACTATTTTTATCATTCATATGAGTGTGTTTATATTCATAAATAATTTCATAATAATATTGAGTACATTGGATACTTTCTCCATTCTTGAGGAAATACTTTTCAAGCCGAATCTCTGGGACCTGGCTCCTGGCATTTTGTTGGTTGTCCAGGATCTGTGTTACTTATTCTGTTAGATCCTGTAGGTGGGTTTAATCCTAAAAATATTGCTCTTCTCACTGGGACTTCTAACACCAGTGTCTCCTTTTCACTTTAATATTCAGACGGTTGAATAGAGCCGTCAATCTAGAGCACCATCTAGGACCCCATTCTAAGCCACAGCAGGTATTTGGATTCTCAGGGAACATGCATTCTTTGAGGTATTGCTTTTTTCCTTCACTATATTGCTCTATCAGCTTCTCCACTGTTTCCCTATGGACATATAGAAGGGATGTATTCTTTGTATTCTAAGGGGTCTACACAATACTTACAGTAATCTTTAATTTCCATTTGGTATCTTTGAAGTTATAAAAATTCTTGTCAATGAATTTTAGGTCAGGATCTCTGGGCATTTGCTCATGAAGACCTTCCAGGTACAATGGGTACAATTTGTCTAATACAGAGTATTGTCTCCATTGACATTGATTTTCTTAATGATTTAAATGTCATAAAAAGCTTATTCAATATTTAACCAACTTTTCTTATATTTTTTATGTAATATCAAGCCTCAGTAATTTTTATTGAAGGCACCAGTGTTGCAGCCCCTAGTGGCCCCTATGGCCCTGGGCTCGATCGCTGCAGGAAGGAACCAGGCATGACGTGGATTAGAAGTACAAGGTTGCAGGAGGTGGGCTGACCTTCCTTGCAGAATAGCCCGAGCAACCTCCGTAGTAGCCTTTTATTGACACAGCACAAGACAGGTGAGGGGAGTATTAGATAATGACTGCGTGCCTAAGGATCGTCATGGGCTTAGGCTCTTTCTCTGCAAGGAGCACCTGCAGATGAATCACCCAAGGGTCTGCCCCCCAGCTGCAAATCATCTTGCTCAGAAATCGTCTGGCTCTTGGCATCCTCTACACACCTGGTCTTTTGGTTACTCTTGGTGTGGTGGCCTATGGAAACTGAAGAACTGTAAATATGCTCCAATTCATATCTATCTGACATTTGATGCCTCTGACGTTGCCCTGTGTAGGGTCAGACAAAGCTGTTTTGGCTTTCTCACCCCTAACCAGGTGCCAGGTGTCTTAGATAGTCCTAACTATGTACAGTGAGGTCATGCTCAAGTACCTGCTGTTTGGCACCTTGCTTCTCTTGTGTACCCTGGGTATAAAGGTGGACAGGACCTTCTGTTTGCATGGATTGTGGTCTGCACATTATGAATCATGGAGTTTTTTTTTTCTTTTTTTTTTTTAGAGACAGAGTCTTACTTTGTTACCCTTGGTAGAGTGCTGTGGCGTCACAGCTCACAGCAACCTCCAGCTCTTGAGCTTAGGCTCTTGCCTTAGCCTCTCAAGTAGCTGGGACCACAGGCGCCCACCACAACACCCGGGTAATTTTTGTTGCAGTTTGGCCAGGGCTGGGTTTGAACCTACAACCCTTGGTATAGGGATGGAGCTGGCACCCTACTCATTGAGCCACAGGTGCCACCAGAATCATGGAGTTTTGTTTTGTTTTGTTTTCCTGAAACAGAGCTGGGGTTGAGTGCCTTGGTTTCATAGCTCATAGCAACCTCAAACTTTGGGGCTCAAGTGATCCTCATGCCTCAGTTTCCCAAGTAGCCGGTTTACAAGTGCCTGCTACTATGCCCGGCTAGTTTTTTTTCTATTTTTAGTAGAGATGGGGGTGGGGGAGGTCTCACTCAAATTCAGGCTGGTCTCAAACTCCTTGGCTCAAGTGATCTGCCTGGCTCAGCTTCCCAGAGTGCTAGGATTATAGGCGTGAGCCACTGCACCCCGCTGGATTGTGACTGGCCTGGACTTTCTACATAGCTCAGCTCCCTGCCACCAGGAGCTGGATAAGTTTGGACCTTCCATGTAACTCAGCTCACTGGCCACCTAAGTTGAGTAAAAATATATTACACCTGATTTCTAGTGCCTGCGCCACTCTCGGGTCTGTCTGAATTAGAACACTTGCATTACACCCTGTTTCCACATTTTTTTTTTTTTTTTTTTTTTTTGAGACAGAGTCTCAAAGCTGTTGCCCTGGGTAGAGTGCCATGGTGTCATATCTCACATCAACCTCCAACTCTTGGATTCAAGCGATCCTCTTGCCTCAGTTTTTCTATTTTTTAGTAGAGATGGAGTCTTACTTTTGCTCAAGCAGGTCTCAAGTTCGTGAGCTCAAGCAATCCACCCACCTCGGCCTCCCAAAGTGCTAGGATTACAGGCATGGGCCACCGCACCTGGCCCCTGTTTCCACATTTTAAACCCCATGTGGTTTTTCACGTAGTATATGATTCTAGATACCAACTATTTTATCTGATTTCATAAATCTAGTAATTTATTTTTCTATTTGGTCTGTCTTTTCCTTCATTCCCTTGACTTAGTTATCTAATGACCACAGTGTGTGGTTTTACCATCAGGTCCAGCTCCTGCATCTGTGCATGAGTTTGAGGGCCTATAGGACTTGGAATCTTAATTAATGGCAAAGGAATGTAAAACTCATGCATATGACTTGAATTATGTTGATATTTTGCTTTCTCTTTTTGTTCATGTACCGTATATACTCGAGTATAAGCTGAGTTTTTTTCGGCACAAAATTTGGGCCAAAAAACCCGAACTCAGCACAAATTTTGTGCCAAAAAAACTAGGCTTATACTCGAGTATATACGGTATATCTATTCCACGTATTACAGCTCTCTGCAGGCCAATGTGTCCATTTTAGTTACTGGCTTCTTCCATCATTTCCCCCAAAGAATCACTGCACAATCTAACAAAGTTTATAGAAGACTTGAAAATAAAGTCAAAGAACAACAATGCAGAAAGGAAAGTCCCTTCCCTGGGTTGTTCCTTAGATCCTATGGCTCCTGCAGCCTTTCAACCTTGGCCTTTCACAAGGGCTGTCTCTTTCCTGCCTTCTCACTTCCACCTGTGTCTCCAAGTCACTGAGTCTGTTCCAGCTTTTATAACAAATATGCCATAAACTGGGCAGCCTATAAGTAACAAGCCTTTATTCGTCACAGTGCTAGAGGCTGGGAAGTCCAAGATTAAGGCACCAACCAATTCAGTGTCTGGTGAGAGCTCACTTCCTGGGTCACAGCCAGCAATCTTCTTGGGGTGTGTCCTTACATTGCAGCGGGGACAAGGCAGCTCTCTGGGTTCCTTTTTTGTTTGTTTGTTTGTTTATTTAATTTCACTCCACAACAGGGATAAGTTCTGAGAATCTGGGGTCCTTTTGATAAGGATACTAATCTCATTCATGACAACTCTGGCCTCATGGCCAAGTCACCTCCGAAAGGCCAGCCCTCCTACTACCATCACTTTAGAGGTTAGGTTTCAACACATAAATTTTGGGGGATACAATCAGACCACAGCATTGGGTGTACTCCCTGCTTACACAGAATGGAGCTCTCTTGAGTATCTCCTTCATCCTAAAGTCTATAGCTCCATCATCTTGTTTTCATAGATCCAGCCATGGGAAAATCAGAGTTAGCCTATGACAATCTCTCAGCACAGGGGTAGGATTTTTTTTTTTTTTTTTTTTTTTTTTTTTTGCAGTTTTTGGCCGGGGCTGGGGCCAAGCGTCTCCAGCAAATGGGGCCAGCGCCCTACTCCTTTGAGCCCCAGGCACCGCCCATAGAAGTTATATATATATAAATAGATAGGTTTTGTTTTTTTTTTTGTTAGTTAGTTAGTTAGTTTTTTTTTTTTTTTTTGGCCAGGGCTGGGTTTGAACTCACCACCACTGGCATATGGGGCTGGCGCCCTACCCCTTTGAGCCACAGGTGCCTCCCAGGGGTAGGATTAATATAAGGCAATGAAGCACCAGGGCACAAATTTTAAGTAGTGCCCCAAACCTCAATAATCAAAAGCAATAATATGTTAATGCAATATTTTAAAAATCAAAATGCAAAAAATCCATGATGAACAAAATATCAAAAGTTTAATTAAACACAGGCTGTTGTTCATTGCATGACTCTGCATTATTGTACAATAAGGAGCAGCTGCTATGCACCAGCCTGGGGTTCCTGGGCCCACAAGACTGGGCAGGGTTATGAGGGACGATGATGGTGCATGAACAGATTGGGCAATGGAAGGCTTTATGTATGTATAGTCACATTTTTAAATTGTAGCACTTTTATTAACTTTCCACTTGGTTATAAATACAGAGGTATATTTTGTAAGTGTATACACAGGTGTTTATTTGTCTTTTTCCCTCAGGTTCAAACATGACAGTGTTTACCGATGTTCTATCCAAAATGAAAAGAGATTTTTATATTATTATCAGAGCAGGATTCTGGGCCCTGTTGCACACAGTTAAAGCCTATTAAATTGTCCCCTTCACCTGAAAATAAAAGAGCCCTATCCCATCAAGTCTTCCACCCCTGCAGCAAAATTAGAAATTACACGCAGGTTTATATAATTATGGTAAAACACATATAGCATAAAAGTTAGCACCGTAACCATTTCTCAGTGGTAAGCACATTCACATGATTTTATAACCAAAATCATGAAAGAGCTCCTTTCATCTTGAAAAACTAAAATTCTGTTCCCATTAAACAACTCCACATTCCCTCCTCTCCCCCCAGCCTCCTGGCAACACCATTCTACTTTCTGTTACTATGAATTAGATTACACTAGGTGCTTCATAAAAGTGGAATCATGTAGTATTTGTCTTTTGTGATGTGACTGGCCTATTTATTTTTATTTATTTATTTATTTTTTAGAGACAGAGTCTCACTTTGTCACCCTCGATAGAGTGCCGAGGCATCACAGCTCACAGTAACCTCCAGCTTTTGGGCTTAGGTGATTCTCTTGCCTCAGCCTCCCAAGTAGCTGGGAATACAGGCACCTGCCACAACGCCTGGCTATTTTTTTGCTGCATTTTGGCTGGGGCTAGGTTTGAACCTACCACCCTCGGTATATGGGGCCGGCACCCTACTCACTGAGCCACAGGCACCGCCCGTGACTGGCCTATTTCACTTAGCATAACGCTTTTAATGCTTTCCAGGTTCATGCATGCTATGGCATGCTTCAGTATATCCTTCCTTTTTTAAGGTTGAACAATATTCCAATGTATGTATATACCACATTTTGTTTATACATTCCTCTGTCAATGGACATTTGGGTTGTATCCACTTTTTGACTATCATGAATAATGCTGCATAGAACACAGGTGTACAACTATCTCTTCCCGGGCAGCTTGTTAAGATCACAAAATCATCTCACGAAGTATATTCCACCAATGATTACTTGTGAACTAGGTCTCTGCTCTGCATTCTTTGTGGTGAGAAGAGGGATTTTCTGCAAGACTTTGGCTGTTTGTTGGCAAAACCAATTCCTAGACTGAGGTGCAGAAGTCATTAAAATTTAAATTCTTAAACATTCTACCTGACTTGCAACCATGAATAGTTACTATTTAACCATTCCTCCCCTACTTCCTGGAAGGCTACACTTTCCTGCACAGTGTTACATTCACTCATTCTCTCTCCTTGTGGAACTGTTGCTTTCTGCAGAAACCAGCTCTTTTAAACTTTGTTCTTAAAGTTGAGGGTCTCCCCATGTTGCCTAGGCCAGAGTGCAGCGGCTGTTCACAGGCATGAGCACAGTGCATGGCAGCCTCAGACTTCTAGCCTCAAGCAATCCTCCTTCCACTTGGTCTCCCAAGTAGCTAGGACGTATCAGCTCACATTTAATCACTATAACAAATATGTGACATAGATATTATAATTATTTCTTTGTAGTCAAAGAAACTGAGTCTCAGAAGTCGAATAACTAACCTTGGTAACAGCACAGCTGAGACCTTATGATATACCATGTACAACACTCCAGTAAATACAAAGAAGCTAGCATTGTTTATGGAGACTATGAATTTTGCTAAATGTGAAAATCTTTCAACCTGAACAAAATAAATTCAGAAGGAGTTCCCTGAATTCATATCTGTTATTTACCAGAGTATCAAGAGGGGCCATATCCAAATTATTTTTAATGGAAGGAGATGATGTAACATCTTAGTAATTCAGTTCAGTAACTAATGACTGACTTACATTTGGGGGAATCATCTTAACAATATATATTATTAATAGTTTAATAAGACAACCTGATAATAAAATAAGTTAAAACTAGGATACAGAGGCTAAAGTCTGTGCATGGCTTGTGATGCTATAGAAATTTTGCTTTAGCGCTGGTCCTTACCTGGTGGCTATGTGTGCATGTGTGTGTGTCTATGTCTGGCTGTCTAGAAGAGTTTTCTGTAATGATGGAAATACTCCAATGAAGTAGCCACCAGCCACATGTGGCAACTGAGCACTTGAAAGGTGGCTACGATAATGGGAAAATTAAGTTTTAAATTTTATTAAATTTAATTTCAAGTAGTCACAGGCGTCTATGGCTAAATAGCCCTGTTAGACAGTGTGGGGCTACAGAATGGGTACACCAATGTTGTATTTCAATTCTTCTGGAAGTTCTTCTGATTCATTTTTTTTTGAACAGAGTCCAAGATGGAACTTTTAAACCCTAAATTCTGGATCGGAAAAGGTAGGATTGTAGCGAAACTACCATAACCCCATGCATAAACATTGAATAAGGACCAAGCTTTTTATTATGTTATTTTATTTTTTAATTTATTTTGAGACAGAGTTTCATCTTGTTACCCTTGTTTGAGCTCCCTAGCATCATAGCTCACAGCAACCTCCAACTCTTGGGCTCAAGTAATCCTCTTGTCTCAGCCTCCCCAGTAGCTAGAACTATAGGCACCCACCACAATGCCCAGCTGTTTTTGTTTTTTAGAGACGGGGTCTCACTCTGGCTTAGCCTGGTGTTGAACTCCTGAGCCAAGCAATCCACCTGCCTTGGCCTCCCAGAGTGCTAGGATTACCGGCGTGAGCCACTATACCCAGACTATGGATGAAGCTTTTTAAAGAAAGATCAGATATCTGCTAGGAAAGAAAGTCTGGTCCAACACAGGTGAATGTTATGTTTTGGAAAGGATTACTGTGTTTTGTAGCTGATACCTAGCTAGGAACCTGATTGATTTTCCTGTTAGAATGTAATGTGAACATAATCTGAATGCCTTCTTACACTGAACCCTACTGTAGCTAATAAGAATATCATTTGTATTTCACTGACCCAGACAGATTATGATAAATGGTTTCAGGAACACATTTCAAGTAGAATTTATGTAGCACAGTGCTTCCTATTACTTTTTCCTGTCAAGGAGCTATTTTACCTTCTATTAAATTCCACAAATATAGTTTCCTTTTTATAACATTATTTTGTCCTATTTGGGAATGCCCGTATCTTCTCTCTCACAGTAGCACCCTCTCTCTTCATATTGCAGTTTGGTTCCTGTCATACTATGTTCCTTTTATTCTTAAAATACTCTTATTAAGATCATTCTCAGAACCTTCTTCTTAATAATATTCTCAAGAATATTCTTGGCCTTCTTTCTCTGCCATTTCTGACTCTTCTTCCTTCTGTTCCTTCTTCTTTTCCTTTATTTTCATTCTAATGGCACCATCCAGTTTATGATTCAATTGTCAAATTCAATCGAACAGTTCAGTGGACATAAGATTCCTTCTGGATGCTGGTTGGAAATGCAGCTGCCCAGGCTCTAACATGATGTTTAGGCTATAGGAGGACAAGCAGCAGTGGTGACTGATGGAGAAGAGCTGTCTTGTGAGAGAAGGACTGATAATGCCTCTCATGAGACATCGTGGATTGCCTTGGTGACAGCAGTTGCCAGAAGCAGAGGGCTGAGAAATTAATGTAATGTAGCTACATGAAGGTGTCACAACAAGTGAAGACCATGCTCCCAAGAAGGTTGGAGAAGGAGAGAAGAGCATAAAAGGAGCTACGGAGGGTCCAGGGCAGAGGCTTCTGTTCAGGATGGCAAAACTAGAGCAAGTTAATGTCAGTTGGGGCTCCCTACCTCTGAGAGACATCAGTAAACTTGGACCAAAGCTACAGTCCAAGACCCCTTCCATGACTTCTGTGATTTTTTTTTGTTGGTTTTTTTGAGACAGGGTCTCTGTCTGTCATCCAGGCCAGAGTGCAGTGGTATCATCATACCTCACTACAACTTTAAATTCCTGGACTCAAGCAATCCTCTAGCTTCAGCCTCCTGAGTAGCTAGGACTATAGGTGCCCAAGATAACACCTGGCAAATTTTTCTATTTTTTGTAGAGATAGGGTTTCCCTCTTGCTTAGGCTGGTCTTGAACTCCTGGCCTCAAATGATCCTCCTGCCTCGACCTCCCAAAGTGCTGGGATTACAGGAGTGAGCCACCGTGCCCAGTCTGATTTCTGTGCATTTATGAGGGCTTGCTTTCTCGTGATTTTTTTGGTGTCCACTCCCATGTCTACCTCTGCAGTCTCAGTTCCATTCTGTGGCACAACAATGCAAATCTCAGCCTTTCCACCAGTTTCTACACAAGCAAACACATTCATATTAATAGTAATCCATTGGATTAATAATTTCATAAGGAACTTTTAAGGAAAGCTTGGAGGTGCTCCTGAGAGGAGAATTCGACTGCAGACCACACTGGCTCTGCCATCCTGAGGGCATCTTTTGCCCTCTCCAACTTCCTCCTTCTTTATAGCAAGGAGTTGTTTTCCTTGCCTAGAGCTGGGTGATCATCCCACAGTCATGGTCTCACCTTCAACCTCAGTGGGCTTATCAATACATTTTGCTAAGAAACCACCAAGAGGAATCTCATGCCCTTTGCTAAGAGAATTTCATCTTCCTTCATTTAGTTACATTAGCATTTGGGGGTTAAAAAGTTTGTAGAGATACAGAAACTGATTCATGGAGCAAAGTGCGAGGAGACACTTGAAGGTGACAGGAGGGTGTCTGTTTTATTTCTTGTGATTGGTTGAGTAGGAATAAAGAACACGTGGAAATGAAGATAAGCCCACGTGGCGGGAGGCAGTGTGTGGGAGCAAGGGGGGAGAGTCAGGATTTGAAGGTCTGCGTGGAGGCAAGTTCACTTGCAGAGAGAGAGAAACAGAGACGAAGAAGCTCCTCTCAGATAAGGAAAAGTATCGAAAAGTTGAACTGAGAATCCTTCTGAGATTAGCAATTATTCCTTTGTGAAGACACCAGTTGCCACGGTTGTACTTCTGTCTAGCAGCCCTATTTCACTAAGGTATAGAAGCAGAGAAGGGGATCTCAGGAATAACCCAGGGTTGGAGTGTGTAGAGCAAAACAGTGTCAGTGCCAGTATTTTATTTTGAAGTTCTGGCAAACAAGCAAAGAGTGAGTAGATAGGAGCCATCAGCACAGGGTCCACATTCACCTCCACCCCGGAGCAGGTTACCTTGGTGAGAATAAAAGGGGAAGGGGCAATATTTTTGTACCAAATTTATTTAATGAACCTGGGCAATTTTGGTTCAGACTTGCAAAGCCATCTCCATTTTCTCCTGCTATGATTTTTTCCCCTTACTTTGGCACTATTGATCTAAAGTGGTTGATCTTATATGACTTTATATTATCTCCCAAAACATTATTATCCCTCCTTCTGGTTTGCTGGTTTTGCCTGGCTCTTTTTTTTTTTTCTACATTACAGCTCACAACTGACATCCAGTGGCCTATTAGTATACAGCTCTAGAAATGTTGGGTTTTCTTCAACAGCCAGAGAATAAGACAGTAAGAAAGTACTTGTTTTCTTGCTAAGGAAAGTAAAACGCAGAACCTCTTATTCATCC
>CAUYPK010165925.1:0-10000 GCA_963574355.1 Loris lydekkerianus | reverse complement strand
TAACACTTGAGATAGAAACAGAAGTTAAAGATATAGGGAGTTTTTATGTTTTAACTTTGTATTTGGTATACTAATAACAGCCCCAAAGTTTAAACCCCATGTATTTCATTTTTGTTCTGACATAATTAAATCAAATAAAAATTCTGTCTTATTTAAAAGCATCTTAAATGTTTGTTTTTCTTATATAATGTGGTACTCAGAATAAGGTGAAATGGGCTGGGCACGTTGGGTCATGCCTACAATCCTAGCATCCTGGGAGGCCAACATGGGTAGACTGGTTGAGCTTAGGAGTTCAGAGACCAGCCTGAGCAAGAGCAAGACCCCATCCTTACCCCTTCTCTACTAAAAAAAAAAAAAAAAAAAAAAAAAAATTAGCTGGGCATTGTGGCAGGCATCTATAGTCCCAGCTACTCAGGAGGCTGAACCAAGAGGATCTCTTGAACCCAAGAATTTGAGGTTGTTGTAAGCTATGATGCCACAGCACTCTACCCAAGGTGACAAGAGTAAGACTTTGTCTCAAAAAAAAAAAAAAAAAGAAAAAGAAAAAGAATAAGGTGAAATGCAGTCAGTTGCTATTTGTTGCAGCACAGTTTCTATTTTAATAGTTGATATTTGCATATATAAATTTTATTTTGTAAATCATCTTCTAAGATCAAAAATGACAATTTGAGTTGAAATGACACTACAAACAGTATATATCAATGCCTTTATGTGAACTTTCTGACAATGAACATTCACAGTTTTATCACTTTGCAACTTTCTTTCTACAAGCTAATTTAAACAGTACCCAAAACAATGTGAAAATCAGGCTTGGCGTTAGAAGCATTCACTGGATGTCATTTTGGGAAAGGTCTGGTTTCTGATGGGTAATGAAGAGGCTGGAGTTGTTTAATAGTCTGAATGTTATTTATGTTATTTGATTCAGCTAGATATGTTTCATTTAAAACGCTTACATGCTGTCTAAGATGAGAAACCATAAAAATTCTAGAAGAAAATGTTGGGAAAACTCCAAAGGAAGTAACCAATACAGTAAATAGACAACCTACAAGATGGGATAAAATATTTGCAAACTATACATCTGACAAATGGCTAACATCTATAATCTGCAAAGAACTCAAACAAATCAGCAAGAAAGAAAACCAGATCACTTCCTCAAAAAGCAGGCAAAAGACCTGAACAGATTTTTCTCAAAAAAAGATAGACAAAAGGCCAATAAACATATAAACATCACTAATCGTCAGGGAAATGCAAATTAGAACCACACTAAAATACCATCTTACCTTGGTCAGAACGACTACTGAGCAAAGCCAAAAAACAATTAGATATTGGCGTGGTTGTGGTGAAAAGGGGACGCTCATACATTGTCGGTGGAAATGTAAACCAGTGCAACCACTATGGAAAGCAGCATAGAGATTCCTCAAACAACTAAAAGTAGACCTACCCTGTGATCCAGCAATCCCACTACTGGTTATCTATCCCAAGGAAAACAAGTCATTATTTCAAAAAGATATTTCCACCTCCATGTTTATCACAACACAAGTCACAAGTGTAAAGATAAGGAACCAACCTAAGTGCCCATCAACTGATAAATGGATAAAGACACACACACACATACATAGACATAGACACACACATACCATGGAGTACTACACTGCTCTAAAAATGAATGAAATAGTGTCTTTTGCAGCAACTTGGATGAAACAGGAGACCATTATCCTAAGTGAAGTATCTTAGGAATGGAAAAACAAATACCACATGTTCTCATTTACATGTGAGAGCCAAAAAAGGAATATATTTGATCATAAAGTGGTGTAATGGACATGGAAAACTAAGAAGTGGGGAAGGGGTAGGAGGGGGTGAGGGATAAAAATCTATCTACCATGTACAGTGTACACTATTCTGGTAATAGGTACACCGAAAGCCCTGACTTCAGTGTGATATAATTCATCCATGTAACAAAAAGCACTCATACCTTTAAAATTTTTTGAAATAAATGAAACAAAACGCCTCCATTTTGAAAGTTGTTTTAAAATGCCCACAATCTTGGAGTTGTATCATATTGCATCAGATCCAATGGAGTTTTTGCCTGGCACTAAGATAGTGACGTGTCCCAGGCATAGAATGCCTGAGAAATTACTGCAATACACGGTGCATTTTCCATGTTGTTGATTTTCAGAAGCTTATAAATAAGTGATTAAATCTTCTAAATTAGAAATAGCTGGATACGGCAATGGTTCAAAACTTCCTCCACGGAAGTCCAACTCCTAGAACACTATTGAGATTACAGATTGATTACAGGCAGAAAAGCTCCATATATGAGAGATAGTATTAAACTCAGATTTGTTTGAAAAATCTGATTTGTAGCATGGAAGTTAGAAAAGACCTTATATTGTTGTAGGTCTTGCAGGGGAAACCAAAAGACGTGGACTGATTAGAATTCCAGTCTGTAAGCTGCCATTTACTTGCCATGCCTCATTTTCTGACTCAGTTACTGCTGCTTCACCTTGTGTATTTGCTGGGGCTATAGTTTCTGCGGTGGTTGTAACACGTGGGTAGGCTGAGTGGGGAACCAAAGAATGTTGCTGCTGGTGACCTGAATACATGTAGACTTACAAAAAGAATCTTGAAAGTAAGTCAGGATTTATTCTGTTATGCCAATAGATAAAATCCTCAACAGAAAGTCAGATCTGAAAAACTCCTCATTCTCTTGCTTGTGTTTGCTATTTTCAAAATCAACATCAAAATTTCCTTATCCAGGACAAATCATTGTCATCATCATTTTTATTTGGAAGGAAACTTTATGACCTCCAAAAAGTATCAGGTTCATTTCCTGAGATGAATCAGTAGCTTCATGTTTCAGGACATTATTATTTCCCATTTGTCACAACATTATCTTGTCAATTACTGCCTTCATTCATAGAATAACTTAAAAAGCTGCTTTCAAAGTGTTTGGTATTTGAAACAGGATAGAAACGTGGCCATTTTGTTGCATAATAGCACCCAGAAGGAAACCAGTATTTAAAGAAATCCTTATTTAATTTGGTAGCAGATTTTTTCCAGTAGTACTACTGTTAGATCTCATTAGAAAGGGTTCCATCATGGCAAGGAAAGGATTAATTATCTCATACTTAGACAGCTTCTCCAGTGGTGAACATAAAAAGTAATGTCTATTTTCTTTTTGTAAATGCTCTGTTTCTTTTCCGTTTGGGAGCAGTCTTGAATTACATGGATATAATCTAGCTTGCTATTTTTAAAAACTGCAAATATGTTTAACTGAATGCAGGACCATTCCATTTTTTGGTAATAAGCTGGTCTCACATCATGTCTCTTTCTTCAGGCTTAATCATTTGAATATGGTTTTTGGCTCAACAAAACACATCAGGGTGCCTGTTCCTCATGCACACCATTCTGCTTCAGTACATCTTAGACCATTTTTCCATTGGCATCTCGGATGGTAGGTATAAAGTTTAGTTTGTGTTTAGTTTTAGAGAAAAAAATTTTATGGAGTCTTCAATTTGAATGGAGGTTGAAGTATGGCTGGAGCAGCTACTGAATAAAAGCTAAGAGAGGTAGAAGTAAATTTCCATTTTTCTCTTGCTTATTTGTCCATTAAGATCCTTTACCTTCCCTCAGGAATTCATTGCCAGGAATCTGTAATCAGCCAACAGACTCTGTAATTGGCAGAGGAAGTATATTTCCATAAAGGGCGGATACTGTAGCTCAGCTCTGCCTTCTGTGTGGTTAAATTCATGCATCGTTGATGTGCGACAATCAGAGGTGGAAACCCCAGGGAATCATGTACAGCAGAAGCACGAGAGGTCTATAGTGATATCTGATACCAAGTCATTTGGAGCCCCAACCATGAATTTTCCTTCCCTGTTCAAGCTTTGAGTTTTGCTCTGTGGTTATTTTGGCCTCCATTTCTGTTAAAACAAAAACAAAACACTCTTTTCTCAGATACCTGATACTGAGCCTACAAACTCTTGAGTTTGTCCCGCTTGTTAAAAAGAGCTTGTGAGGCCGGATGTGGTGGCTCAAGTCTGTAATCCTAGCACTGTGGGAGGCTGAGAGGGTGGATTGCTTGAGCTCACAGGTTGGAGGCCAGCCTGAGCCAGAGCGAGGGCTCATCTCTAAAAATAGAGGGGCATTGTGGCAGGAGCCTGTAGTCCCAGCTACTTGGGAGGCTGAGGCAAGAGAATCGCTTGGGCCCCAAAGTTTGAGGTTGCTGGGAGCTTTGACGCCACAACATTGTACCGAGGGCGACATAGTGAGACTCCGTCTAAAAAAAAAAAGTGGCAGGCTAGCCAAACAGGCAAACTGTAATAGCTGAATCTCTGTCTCTTGAAAGAGCTGGCTTCAATTCCTTCAGCTGTGTTTGATTTGCTGTTTTCTGCATTGGTTTGCGCCGCCAGGGAGCGCCCACTTAGCCGGCGCCCTCCTGGCCCTGGAGCAGCCGGTCCCGGGTTCGGGTCCGAGAGTGGCCAGGACAGGGGCCGGCTGCACCCGGGGGGCTGCAGGGGAGACGCGTTTCGCTTCCCCTCTGTTTTCCCTGGGTTGGCCAGGGAGCCCCGAGGCCTGATCACGTCCCTTTGCCGCAGCAGGCTGAGGGCGTGCCCAGGCTGGGCCGAGGGCGGCAGCCTCCAGCGAAGACGCCCGGGAGCCATCTACACTCCCGGCGGGCGGCAGAGACGCTCGGGGTGGCTAGCTGGAAGCCAGGGCCTCTGCGCGGTGGCGCCACTCCTTGTGAGCCGGGCTGCTTTTCTTCGGGCTGAGGAGGGCACTCCCAACTCTGACACAGTCTCCTTTGACTCTCACACCCCTCTCCGCACCTCCCCTCTCAATGCAGCAACCCACCCTCCACTCCCATTTGCCCCCTTCCCCACTTTCCCAGTCCAGCAATCGCTAGAAGGATGGGATGATGGGGAAGGAGGGGCTTGGATATGCACATTGACTTTCAGTGTTGGATATGGAGACACAGACTCCCCTTGTCCCTTTGTATCCAGTTCCTCTTTGTAATGGAGATCTATCACCTCAGCAGTAGAGGACTGCCTTCCTGTGCCCTCTGTTTCAGTGACAGGAGAAGCTCCATGCGGCCAGGTGCTCATTTCAACTTCCCATTCAAGGAAGCCATTGTCGTTGCCAAGAAGACCCCACAACCAACGGGGCTCAGAGTTGTGGGGAGGGAAGAAAAAATCCTATAATTGAGCTGTTAGAAAGAAAAGGATAAAGGGAATCACTTTACCCATCCATCCCTCGATTCCTGGACTGATAGAAGCAGCACCATGTATGAGTTACCATACACATGCATATACTTGTACATATACACACATACGTATGGCATTTCTTTAGATAGAATTTATTGTCTACTAATTTACTATCTGCAACTGAGTTTTTACTAGGCCTGGTACCACCTAAGTTACCATGACCCACCTATTACCTGGTCATGGGTTCCTGGTAAGACCAGAGAATTTCATGGGGTGAATCCATTGCTGCTCTTCTTTTGCTATAAAATGAGTTTCTTGATTGGAAGTAATATTGTATGGACTATCATGCTGATAAATAAGGTATTCCATGAATGCAGATGGTGCTGGCTGGTACATATTCTGGCAGGGAAAGCTAATCCAAATTTAGAATAATGTCTGTTCCCATGAGGGACAAATAACTTCCTTTTCCATGATGTGAAAAGCCTAGTATAATCAATCCGCTACCAGGTGGTTGGCTGAGTCTCCCCAGAGAAAAGCCCTATATTAGAGATTTTTAGTGTTAGTCTCTGCTATTAGCAGATCAGGCCTCCAGTAATGGTGGGAGCCAGGCTTGAAGAGGGGAAGCCCACAGTATCCACCCCTGCCACTACATATACTTTATGTCTGGGGGAAGAGGCTGACAGCAAGAAGCCTGTTGGTCCACCTGCCATGATTGCTCTTTGGTGAGCATTCCCATAAGAAAAAAATATCCACATTTTGTGTTCAGGAAAGTCATTCATATACCTCTTTTACTGGAAGCATTGCTATTAAAGTGAGAAATAAGGTAAGCCTGATATCATCACTTCAGCAACAGTGGAGAGGGAATTTGGCTAATGTGGTGAGATCTCAAAAAGAAATAAAAGTGTCTGCTACAGACACTGTCTGCTTGAGCTAGTAGGACTTCTCAGAAGCCTTAGGAAATGCAGCTGGCACTGTCTGCCCAAAGAAAGGGGAAGCACTTTTCCATTTGCCCCAATTCCCTGTTTATCAAGGATTTTTTTCAGAGAGCATTAACTCTTACCACCATCCAATTTCTGAGTTGTCTGTGTGTGAGTGCTGCTGAGAAAATTCCCAGGGCAGTAAGAATTTTTAGGACAAAGTGAAGTAACATCAGGTTGCACCTAGGTGAAACTAGGCAAAGAAGTCAGAAGTTGAGAATTGAAGCTCAGCGCCCATAGTGCAGTGGTTACGGTGCCAGCCACATACATTGAGGCTGGTGGGTTCAAACCTGGCCCTGGCCAGGCAAACAACAATGACAACAGCAACAAAAAAAAAATAGCTGGGCATCGTGGTGGGCACCTGTAGTCCCAGCTACTTGGGAGGCTAGGACAAGAGAATCGCTTAAGCTCAAGAGTTTGAGGTTGCTGTGAGCTGTGACACCATGGCACTCTCCCCCGGGTTACAAAGTAAGACTCTGTCTCAAAAAAAAAAAAAAAAGAAAGAAAAAAGAATTGAGAATTGAGTAAACTGTCTAATTTGCATAAATATAACTATCTATGTAGAAAATCCAAAGAATATCTCAAACTAACAGAATCAGTAAGAGACTTAAACAGCATTTCTAGACTGAATAATTTCTATAAATCCATAGTGTTTCTGCATATGGATTAGAAACGGCAGTAGAGAAGGATTTTATTCCTGAGGCAAATAGGCAAAATATTAAAATATGATAAAACACAATGGGTCACAGAGGTGTTCATTATATTATTTTCTACGTTCATCTCTGTCTATAAAAATTTTTTTAAAGTCTAGAACTAAGGCCAAATTTAGGTGTGGTTCAATCAGTATCCCAACTTTATTGCTCTGTGAGAATTTTTTTTTAATTTTTTTAAATTTTTTTTTTGAGATTTTGTCTCACTTTGTCACCTTCGGTAGAGTCCCCTGGCATCATAGCATCATACCATTATTCTCCTTCATGGTTTTCATGTTTCTAACATCATAAATGTGTCTGTGGAGGACTTTTTGTTCATTCTAGGTAAGTCATTTTTAATTTGTCTTCTTAGTCACGATTTCCCCCTGCAACAGACCATTCTGGGCATGGTGGGTCATGCGTATAATCCTAGCACTCTGAGAGCTAAACGTGGAAGTATTACGTGAGCTCAGGAGTTCAAGATCAGCCTGAACAAAGTGAGACCCTGTCTTTACTATAAATAGAAAAATTGGCCCCATCTTGTGGCAGGCACCTATAGTCCTGGCTACTCAGGAAACTGAGGCAGGAGGATTGTCTGAGTCCAGGAGTTTGAGGTTGCCGTGAGCTAGGCTGATATCACTGCACTTTAGCCCTGGGCAATAGAGCAAGACTCTGTTTCCCCTCTCCCTCCCAAAAAAAGAAAAGAAAGAAAGAAAGGATACGTTAGAATTCACCTACTCTACTCTACTAGGAGGCAGTCTCAATGAAAGAGAAAGAATGAATGGAAAAGAGTCATGTACTGATGGAAGTAGGGAGGAAGTTATGTGCTAATTTCCAATGTACCATTAAAAAAAAGTTATGGCAAAATGCATATAACATAAAGTTTACCATTTTAACTCTTTTTGAGTGTACAATTTGGTATAATTAAGTGTATTTACATTGTCATGCAACCATTTCTGCTATCCATTTCCAAAGCTTTATATTATCCCATACTGACACTCTATACCCATTAAACAACTCCCTGTTCTCCTCCCCTCCTCATCCCCTGGTAACCACTAGTAATACTTCCTCTATAAACTTGACTCTTCTAGATAGTTCACATAAGTCAAACCATATAATATTTGTCCTTTTTTGTCTGGCTTCTTTCACTTGTCATAAAGTTTTCAAGATTTACTTGTATTGTAATTACTGATCAGTAAGACCTGACTTTTACCATTTTGTTATTTATTTTTCTCTATGTCATAGCTTTTTTGTTCTCCACTCTATCCATTACTGCCTTCCTTTGTGTTTAATTGTTTTTTTTTAGTGATGCATTTTTATTACCTTCTCATTTCCTTTTGAGTGTATCCTCAAGATATACTCAATATATGAACCTAAATGATCTTATAGAAGAGTAGCTAAATAAATCTAAAAACATGTTTTGGTAGAATATTTAATATCATGAGAAAGCGTTAAGTGAAAAAGCAGAATTTAACCTATGTATTTGTGCATACATTAAAAAAGTGAGAAGGAATATATTTTCTTTGTGATTACCATAGGAATTATATATAATATCCTAAAGTTATAACAATCTATTTTGAGTTGATAATGGTCTAACTTCAACCACATATACTCTATTTCTGTACACTTCTATCTTGCCTTTACATTATTGATATCACAAATTACATCTTTATACACTGTGCACTCATTATAATTTATTTTATACATTTATTCTTTAAATCTTGTGGAAAATAAAAAGTGAAGTTATAAACCAAAATAATAATAAGACTGAAGTTAATATTGGTCCATGTATTTACTTTTTCTTAAGATCTTACACATATATTTATGTTTTTATTTATTTTTCTTACCATATTGCACTGTCCAAAGCCTCCAATACAATCCTGAATAGATGTGTTGAAAGTTGACATTCTTGTCTAATTTTAATATCTTAGGGGTAAAGGTTTGCTATTTTGCCATTATGATGTTAAATATAGATATTTTGTAGATATTCTTTATCAGATTGTGGAGATTCCTTTTATTTCTAGTTTGTAGAGATTTTATAGAAAATCATGATGAAATCATAATGTTGAATTTTGTCAAATGCTTTTTCTGCACATACTGAAACGATCGTTTTTCCTTTATTCTGTTAACATAGTGAATTGCATTATTTAATTTTCAAACATTAAGTTAACCTTCCTAGGATAATCCTCACTTAGTTACATATATATACATATATACATATATGTATATATATGTATTTTTTTTACATATTGCTGGATTTGAGCTTGTCAGATTGCTAAGATTTTTTTCATCTATTTTCTAGAAGTTTGGTTTTAAAATACAAAAGCTATATATATAAAATAAAATATGAAAGTTGCTTCTTCCTGTCCTACTCACTCTTTCATAGGAATAATCCCAATGAATAGTTTTGTGTGTATCCTTCTCACTTTTTTTAATGTATGTACAAATATATACATTAAATTTGCTTTTTCGCTAAACACTTTCTCATGACGTTAAATATTCTCCAAAAACATATTTTTATTTGTTTAACCATTCTTCTTTAAGGACGTTTAGGTTGGAAATATTACTTTACATGGAATGAACAAAAATGGTAACAATCAGCAGTACCCTAAACCCCATAAATGCATCAATGTACAAAGTTATGATTTAATAAAAAAAAATGGTAACAATGATGCATGATAAGATTATAATAAAAATACATGGTTACAGAGTGGAGAGAGTGAGGAGGCTACATCTGGCTCCCGCTCTCACAGCCATTGCAGCACACTGAGCTCCATAGAGACAGCGCCGGGGCAAGTGAGAGCCGGACGGGCACTGGGCTACTCTGTACCTCGCTGAGGAAAAATAACTAAACATGGGCAAAGGAGATCCTAAGAAGCCGAGAGGCAAAATGTCATCATATGCATTCTTTGTGCAAACTTGCCGAGTGGAGCACAAGAAGCACCCGGATGCTTCCGTCAACTTCTCAGAGTTTTCTAAGAAGTGCTCAGAGAGATGGAAGACCATGTCTGCTAAAGAGAAAGGAAAATTTGAAGATATGGCAAAGGCAGACAAGACCTGTTATGAAAGAGAAATGAAAACCTATATCCCTCCTAAAGGGGAAACAAAAAAGAAGTTCAAGGATCCCAAT
>CAUYPK010165924.1:0-22112 GCA_963574355.1 Loris lydekkerianus | reverse complement strand
GTGACTTCCCCTTGGGTGCGTGTTCCTCACTCTCGTGTCTCGGAGTCAGCACTGGTCAGTCGCAACTCAGGCTCTGTCCACACCCCTTCCCTCGATAAATCACTCAGGGATCCGAACTCCTGGGGGATAGACCTCCAGCCCTCCAGACCTCTGTGTGAGTGCAGGGGAGTGCTGGACTGCTGGGAATGATATTCAATGTTTTATAGAGTTTTAAGTCTGACAAGGGAGCACCTTGGCACCCTAGTAGGGGAGGTAGGACCAGTTTTTAGAGGGTCGCTTCCGTGAAATGAAGTGGGAGGGCTTTTGATTTCTGCTCTTTTGTTTGTAGGGCCCTTAAGCCGGGGGGGAGGGGAGACTCCTGTCCACTTGGTGATGGATTTTGTACCTTTTGTTTGCGTCCTTGTGGTCTCAGCTCGCCTCAGTGGTGTTGATGTGCGATCTCCAACCTTCTCTCCTGGTATAGCTCGAGTCCTCCAGGTTACTTACTAAATTTCCATCCCTTAACTCTCCTTCTGGACGGGAGCCTCTGTGGAAAGCTGGCTTCAGTCCGCCATCTTGTCTCCCCCCCTAAATTGACATTGATCATAAGACTAAACTTGTTGAGAAAAAAATATTCTTCAACCAAAATGGGCCTGTGGTTTTAGGCCCAGAAGCAAACCAGAAAAAAGGCAGGGAGGGATTCCTTCACACACAGCTTTTTAAAGATGAACTTCTAAGGAAGTGGTTCTCAGACTTTAGTATTCATCACCTGCAGGGCGTCTTAAAACACAAATGCTGTCACACTCCTCTACCCCCATTTCTAATTTTATAGTTTGGGGTGAGTCCCAAGAATTTGCATGTCCAATGAGATGGCCACAGTGGTATATTGCTGGCCTTAGGACCACATTTTGAAAACCACTGACTTGATATTAATTCTCAGCCTTGTTTGCATATTGAAAGCACTAAGCAAAGCTTGAAAGCACCTGGCAAAGCTTTCAAAGCTACTGATGCCTGGGTCCCACCTGCAGAAAGTCTGATTTTTTTGGTCAGGGTTGAGGGTCTTAGTATTAGGAGTTTTAAGACCTTTCCAGGTGGCCCTAAAGAGTAGAAGTTATAAATAACTTCCTTAGGCTGGGCATAGTGGCTCATGCCTATAATCCTAGCACTCCAGGAGGCGGAGAAGGAAGGATCCTTTGAGCTCAGGAGTTGAAGACCAGCCTGAGCAAGAGCAAGACCCCATCTCTACCAAAAATAGAAAATCTAGCTGGCCATGATGGTGGTCAACAGTACTACCAGTTACTCAGGAGACTGAGACAGGAGGATTGCTTGAGCCCAGAAGTTTGAGGTTACTGTAATATAGGCTTGATGCCAAGGCACTATGGCTGGGCAACAGAGTGAGACTCTATCTTAAAACAAAACAGAGAGAGAAAAAAAAGAAAAGAGAAAAGCTTTCCTAGGAATATCGTTTCTGGTATCTTTTAGAAAAAAAGGAATTCAATTTCTCGTTCAATAAATATTAATTGAGTACCTACTATAACTACAGCCCCGTGCTAGATACTGGGAAAACAGAGAGACAGAGAGAGGAGGTTGCCACATTGAGGACTAATAGTTTAAATGATTGGCACACCATTGGACCTATGCATAGAAAGTTGCTAAGGATTGTTGGGGAGTATGTAGAGGGCAATGAAGTTCAAGTGAGAAAAGACTTTACTTCTTGAACTTAGTTTTCAGGGAGGAGCATGATGTTCTGTGAGCAGAAAACAGAAGAAAGAACGTTTCAGAAGAACCTCCCTAAAGTAAGGCCTGGAGTCAAGAATGGACTGTTCCCAGGCTGGCGCCTGTTTGGTGGTGCCAAATAAGATGGGAAGAGTAGGCTAGAATTGATATTCACGCTTAGACTTCATCCTATGGACCCTGGGGAGGTACTGCAGAGTTTTACTGGGAAAACAATACAAAGAGATTTGATCACAAGATCCATGAAGAAGTTAGAAAGACAGGGTGGTGCCTCTGGCTCAAGGAGTAGGGCGCCAGGCCCCAGATGCCAGAGGTGGCGGGTTCAAACCCAGCTCAGGCCAAAAACTGCAAGAAAAAAAAAGTTAGAAAGACCTACCTGAGACATTCTGTAGATATATCGGCACATGGTGTAATCAGGACACCAGCTTCCTTCCCTTTAGCTAATACTTCAAGTCTGATTTCAAGTGAGAGGAAAAAGGAAGATGTATTTCTTTTCGCTGCAAATCTACCTGTTTCAGACTTGGGGAACGTTGGGAGAAAAATAATTAATGAGGAAAAAGAAGACATCAGAGAGGAGAAAAACGGAGGCGGAAAAGGCAGCAGAAATGGCACTGTGGTTTGATACAGCACAAGCAGCAAATACAAAACAAACCTGTGAAAAGGCGATTATCCACTTGCTTCCGGTCTCTGAAATGAGGCAAAGGCCACATCCAGTAGCCTGCACTGCCACCTGCAGGTATAAATGTGGAAATGGCGACGCTCGTATGTCCTGGATTTTTAATCTCAGCATTGGAGAAACCAAGAGGTAACCAGACATGCCTTGCCTGTCATCCATCTGCCCTCCACCTGGGCCATCCTGTTACCTCTTTGTTGCCACCCTCCCGCATTTTAAAATCACAGTGTTTCTTGGGATAAATTGTCTGTCAATTTAATTGGCAAGGTCTCTTTTCCTTTGTGATATACAGGATGGCCATTAAGTTTGTAACTATTTAAATTGCACACAAACTTTATGGCTACCCTGTACAAAGAAACATATTACAATTGACGTCATCTTAGGCTTGGCCATATTTATTTTGCACTTATCAGAGGTGTAGCCTCATGGAAAAGACATGGTTTTTTAGGGGGGAGATTTGCCATCACCTTAAATTTGTAGTCTCTTTTCTTAAATTTTGGTTATCCATCACTTACTAGCCATTTGATTGTTGGCAAGTTAATTATTTCTCTGTGTCTCTATTTATTCATCTCTGATGCTACTTGTCTTCTAAAATGTTGTGAGAATTAAGTAAAATTGCACCTAAAATTCTTGAGCAGATCCTGCCTAACACATTAAAAAACTCAATTAAGTGATAGCTATTATCATTTCCAAACAAAAGTCTCAAAGAACAGACAGCTGCTCCTGCTCCTGCCTGAGTGAGTGAAAAACATCTCTGAATGCAAAGGCACTATTCATTCCGAGAATGTGCTATTGAGCTCCCAGTGCAATCTCTGCAGACTAATCCTTGGAATTTATGAGAAGTACTGCTGAGCAGCTTGCTGTATGTTGATAACCAAAGGCACGAGGGTTCCGATGGCGTCTATGGGGCATTCATTTGAAATGCACCTATTTGGATGTTTAAAGTCTTAAGCAGAACCCAGTTATTTTTGCCCACTATAATTCAAAACCTCCTGTCACCAAACTATGTACTTTTTTTTTCCTTTAGCCTTAAAACTATCCAGCTTGGTTTCTGCTTTATTCTGATAAACCTGGAAGGGCCCAGCCTTTTAAATAAAACCGCTTTTTTGATATTTAAGGCAGCTGAGCATAAATGAAATAGAAAATGACAATGATAGCAGGTAATGTTATCGCTGCCTGCTGGATGCTGTTTGTAGCTCAGCAATCACAGGATAAAATAAAACCCACGCTGAAGAGCGGTTTCTCTAATTGCTGCCAAGGGATATAAGCAGTTTGGACTTGAAGCCTCCGTTAGCTCTGCAGGGGGGCAGCTCTTGGCAGCACCTGGACGGGAATGGGGTTTATAAAGCTGTCTTGAAGCAGCTTTCATGTTTGCCAAATGGCTGCCCCTTGAACTCCCTAATACTGCTTTCTTTCTTAAGTGATATGAAATCATACAGTTCAAGTTCTTAGCACAAGTCCCAAGGAGAGAGAAGCAGCAATAGAAAATGGGAGAAATCAAAGCTTCTCCTGCTGGGCTGCCACCTGCTTTCTTGGGAGTATCTTTGCATTTTGGGGGCTTATATTGGGACAAGGAGCTGAAAGGGGACACAAGTGGAGGCTCGTCCTGCCCAGGCCTTGCCCCTCATGTGAAAGGAAATAGAACAAGAGCAACTGTTTTCTCCAAACAGAAAAGACAGCGTGAAAAATAGGGGAAGGTTCTCCACAGTCACCTGAAATTCAGCAGGTGCTCACAGAATTCATTTAATTTTAATAACATGGGATCGACTTGTTAAACTTGCTTTCTTGAGCGAGCCTTCTGCTTAGCTCAAAAAATAAAAGTACAAAATAGCTCCTGAGGCCTCAAAGAAATTTTTATCACCCCCAATTTTTCTCATTCAAGATCACATTGAGAATTTTACAAATAAATGTGAAACTGATGTAAAACAATCTTTTCAAAAGCCAAGTGTGAGGACAACTAGGTGAATGTTCGTTCTCCCAGTTAGGAGGCCTCCCAATCTCCTTTGATCTCTACAACCATCTGGAGAGCTTCTGAAGGGAAAATGATTTGTCTTGACTGAAAGGAAAATTCATACAGTTGTCATTTACTTAATAAAGAAAACATGAGGATGAGCCTGGGTCTCGCAGTTCCTGCTTTAAAACCATGTGGGCAGAAGGCTCTGTTCTATCCCCTGATGCCATGGTTCCCAAGAGCAGATTTGTAAACTGTTATTTGTCCATATTGAATCTGTGACACAATGAGAGAAAAAAGGTGATGCAATGAGGTTTTTTGTTTTTTAATTATTTTTTTATTTATTTTTGAGACAGAGTCTCTATCATTCTGGGTAGAGTGCTATGGCCTCATAGCTCACAGCAACTTCAAATCTCAGAGCTCAGCCGATCCCTCTGCCTCAGCTTCCTGCATAGCTGGGACTACAGGTGTCTGCCTGCCAGCTAGCTTCTCTATTTTTAGTAGAGAGGGGGTATCACTCTTGCTCAGGCTGGTCTTGAACTCCTGAGCTCAAGCAATCCACCCTCTTTGGCCTCCCAGAGGGCTAGGATTATAGGTATGAGCCACTGTGTCCAGCCTGTTTGTTTGGTTTTTGAGACAAAGTCTCATTCTGTTGGCCTGGGTGGAGTGCTGTGGCATCTACTTAACTCACAGCAATCTCAGTCCTGGGCTTAAGCCATCTTCCTGCCTCAGCCCCTTGAGAAGCTGGGACTACAAGTGCCATCAGAATGTCTAGCTAATTTTTCTATTTTTGTAGAGATGGAATCTCACCCTTGTTCAAACTAGTCTCAAATTTCTGCAAGGTGCACTCCTGCCTCAGCCTTCCAGAGTGCTAGGATTACAGGCATGAGCCCAGCCTGATGCAATGAGTTTTGACATAAAGCTAATATTCATTTTTAAAAACTGCCCTTTAAGGGCAGTTTTAAGGGCATGAGGTTTTAATCATGTAATTAACAAAGTAGTGAATGGTAGAGAGATTTTGTGTGAATGTGTGTCTGTACTTGACATAATTTGAATCTGCAGTTTATTTTAATCCTCTGATCCATTCATCAAAAATGTAATTTTTACTGATAAAATTAAAAATTTGGACCTACAATACACCTAAAAAAGCTTATATGATTATTTGTTCTCTCAAGTTACTAAACTGGACTGCAATGAGTGATCTAAATTTTAGAGAAAGCACAAGAAAGGATTATAGGATGAAAGATCAAATGCCATATTTAGAAATCAATTTGTATCGGTGTGTCAATCAGAGGTCATAAAACTTGATTCACGGTCACTAATAGGAGTGCTTCTCTGCTGCGTGTACTTGTAGGGCGAGCTTTAGATTCACAGCTTAGCAGCAAAAGTAAAAGATCTGTGGGGAAACGGCAAGAAATTTGTCATTGTTCAAATCTGGTCCTCAGCCTTGGGCTGAGTTTAATATTAATCTTGATAGAGCATGTTTGTAGTGGGACAGAGAATAAAAGAAATGCACCAAGGATTTATTGAGCATGTGGTAAAAATCCATTTTTGTAGGGCTATTTTTCTTCTGCAACAAATGATTAGGAGAGGAGAAAAGAAAAGCTTAAATTGGTGTCAAGCTCTTTATTCCATCCATTTGGGATTAGCTGGAAGATAAATATGCCTGTTTATAATATATCACTTCTGATGAAGTTGCAAAGATGGAGAGGCAAAAGTAAGGAACTGGCAGTGGTTCTAAGGATTCGACGAAGTCCTTACAGTAGTTTGTCACGCAGTAACGGACTAGTGGTGAATTTTTATTTGACTGAGTCTGATACACAAGTTGAGTACAGTCCTTAACCATCTATAGGAAATAAATGTTACAGCTTGAGACTACATCACTGCTTCCTGCCTAAGATTTATAGATTAAGAATTTTTTTCTCGGCCAGGCACGGTGGCTCATGCCTATAATCCCAGCACTCCGGGAGGTCGAGGCGGACAGATTGCTTGAGCTCATAAGTTTGAGATCAGCTTGAGCAACAGTGAGTCCCTGTCTCCAGTAAAAATAGAAAAAAGTGGAGGCAAGAGGATCACTTGAGCCCAAGAGTTGGAGGTTGCTGCGAGCTATGATGATGCCGTGGCACTCTACCCAAGGCGGCAGCTTGAGACTGTCTCTAAAAAAAGATTTTTTTTTTTCTCACTACTGTAGTATCTGTAGATTTGTCATAAATCTACCCTGCCTAGTATTTGTAACATACGATAAACATATGTAAAGCATATTATACCCTAAAACATTGGTCATGGTCAGATTTGGGGGCCCATTATTAAATTGTATCTAATTGTATAATTAGACTAGTGAATTATATATCCCTGTCTCCACTTTAGTAAGAGAGGTAATGGGCACTCACACTTCCTGCATGTCTTGAAGACGGAGGCTTCATTTCAATACAGCTTCTCAACCAAGCACAGGGTTGGATGCAGAGAAGATGGCGGCCATTGACATTTCCCTTTTCAGCCTCATCTCTGATTCTCCTCTGGCTACTGCCCTTGTGTTGTTCACTGGGGTGCTCAGTGCTTATCTCCTTACTTGGCACATATTAAATCACTGCTTGCTGCAGATAAAATGATGCATCACTCTTGGTGAACTTCCAGCAAGGAGTCTACAAGAAGAGATGCTACAGAGGGAAATATGTGTGCATGGTTTTGCACAGTTCTGGTTGTTATGAATTCTTTGGTGATTTTTTCCACCTACCTGAAAAACTACAACTTATCATGTATCAATAGATCCGATATAGGACATTATGAATGATTGAGAGCTGGCTTCACTTCTCAAAGTGTTCACAGAAGAAAGACTTGAAATCTGTTATTGCCACGAGGATATTTTTTTTTCTGCCGTGGTTTTCTTCATGAATACTTTATGCTTGCATAATGTTTCCACTCTATTTATTTTTATAAATCTACCCTGTTTAGTATTTGTAACAGCATCCTTTAAGCTAGCCTTTACCTTGAAAGTGGCTGGATGTGTATTTCCCCACAAGCTCCAATGGCTTCATTTTTTTCCATTGGTTTTTAGCATCACTTTCAGATTTATCAACAGAATTTCCTTAGGGGGAAGATTCACCTATTTCACCATCATTCTCCAAACCAAGCTTTTTGGAAGTTGAAAAGCCATTTAGAAAATAATGGTTAGCTGAGGTCTACATAAAGTAAATCTATAAATGAAAGGACTCAGACTGTTATACATTTATTTTCTCCTACACTTCAGGCTAAGTCAGGCTGGATAATTGAACAAAATAGCTCTTAAATCTCCTTAAGTACATAGCTCATGTACCTGGGAACTGTGGTTTTTAGCCTGTGGCATTTAAGTTTAATGGATTCCTTCATGAGTGTGCAACTATTCAAATCTAAACACAATGGCCTGATGGTGCCCGTAGCTCATTGAATAGGATGCTGGCCACATACATCGAGGTGGTGGGTTTGAATCCAGCCCCGGCCAGCTAAAACACAATGGCAAAAACAACAACAAAAACCAGCCAGGTGTTGTGGTGAGTACCTGTAGTCCCAGGTACTTGGGAGGCTGAGGCAAGAGAATCACTTAAGCCCAAGAGTTTGAGGTTGCTGTGAGCTGTGATAACACAGCACTCTACTCTGGCTCAAAAAACAAACAAACAAACAAAAAATACTATCACCTTCTCATAGAACAATACTATGGGTATGTTACAGACATTCCTCATTAGTGTTAGTGTCTAGCAGTTTCTAGAATATTGATCCCCTCTTTTTTTTTAAGAGCTCCTTTCCAATGTCTAATGTTTCAATCGTTTAAGCTATTGTTCATTAAGAAAAAGTTTATTCATTTCTAAGATATGTTTTTTCCTAGCTATAACTTTAAAAAATTCTCATACAGTTCATATGCTTTGAGGAAATTTCTATAAGCAATAGAATACATGACATTTACCCCCACATAGACACATATATGCATATGCACACTTTTAAAAAAAACGCCAAGATTCCAAAAATGCAGTTCCAGATAGGGATCTCATTTAATTCTTTCCCCATTTCAAGGGCAGCAATTAGGGTTACAAGGTTGGGAAAACGATAGGACCTACATGTAAGGAGTTTTACTGTGAGAGAAACAAGAGATGCTGATCCTAGGAAGAGGACCATGTTTCATTGAGGGTCAGTGTGGTGATTGCTGATTCAGATTACTTCCTTGGCCAAATTGCAAGTTTCCTCTCTATTAGGGGTAGGGACTTGGGGTTAATTGAGGATTATTAAATCCATCACAATCTGGCTCAAAATCCCATCCCATCTCAACTTCTCCTCTCTTCTCGTCCTGTCTACTGACAGGGTCACAGCAGCAGGGCAAGGAAAAGTGAGTCCCGTTGCTGTGCTGTCTTGCCCTTACCCTGAACAGGCAGGTCGGACCCTTATACCCAGCTTGTTTGGTTCCAGGGAAAAATATTCTTGAAATATTTGCTGAGCCAAGATACCTACAGAAGCCCTAGCATGTATCTGGGTGCAATTTCTAGGGCCCTTCCTTCTGCTTACATGTTATGCTGCCCACCACTTGAATTGCTCCCCACATTCCTGACTGGCAGGTCAGGGCTTCTGACTGGCCTCCAGGGCAGAAACATCATCCTCCTGTCACTAGTGGTGGCTGTTGGCTGACTGGTGATCTGGAAATTTTGTAAGTTCAGTGGCAGGTGTGTTGTTTTGTAAGTATTATTTATCCAAAGAACTATTTAAAACTCATAAAATGTTGTAGGGGGTGGGAGAAGAATGCGAGTAAGAGTGTGTTAGTATGCGATAGAAAAGAACGAGCTGTTGATGCATGTGACTACGAATGAATTGTGAGTGTACTGTGCTAAGTCAGGGTTTCTTGACAGCAGGGCTATTAACTCTTGGGGGCTGGACCATTTGCTGTGGGGTTATTCTGTGCGCTGCAGGCTATTTTGTGGCATTTCTAGTCTCCTTCCACTAGATGGCAGTACAATCCTTCCAGCCCAAGTTACAGGCAAACTAAATGTCTCTCACCTCCAGATATCGTCAAATGTCCCTGACAGAGTACCACTGAGCTACGGTGAAAGAACCTAGTCTCAAAAGGTTACATATTGTGTAATTCCATTTATAAGAAATTCTGTAAAAGTAAAAAAAAAATTAGATTTGAGACTAACCTGAGTAAAAGTGAGACCCCATCTCTACTAGTTATGGCAAGTGCCTGGAGTACTGGATAGAGGCAAGAGGATTGTGCAAACCCAAGAGTTTGAGGTTGCTGTGAGCTATGAAAGCACAGCACTCTACCCAGGCAACAGAGTGACATTCTGTTTCAAAAAATAAAATGTAAGACAGAGAATTGATCAGCAATTTTTAGGACTCAGGGATAGGGAAACAATCTGAGTAAAAAGGGGCAGAATAAGGGAATTCCTCAGGTGTTGGGAGTGTTCTTTATCATCTCTGTCTGTGATGCAGACGGGGGCATACTGATCTAGGCCATATGCAAGAATATACACAATTCAATGCAAATGCTGTGTAATCTAGTATGTAATTTTTAAAAAACTGAAGTAATAAAAGCAAATAAAATTAAATGCTGTTTACCCCCTCCCAAAATCTGGGGGGCAATAAGTAAGTGTAGTATAAATGGAAAAGGATCCTTTGACTTAGGAGGTGATGTTGGTAGAAAAGTTTTCAGTGAGGTTGGTGAGGTTGAGCCAGTTCTGTAGGTGTCTCATGAGTTCAATTTAAGGAGAGAGAAGGCAGAAAGACCTGTCTTTTTGAAGTTCACCATACCATCCCAGACTCTTGCTGTATGGGGAGGCCAGAGGGAATGAGGGGCACTCCTAATACAGCTTTTTCCAGTGAGACTTTTGAGATATTTGGTTGTCCTGTTTCCTAAGTATTATGGAGCCTAAAATTTTTCTTGGTGCTCCTCTGTTCTGCTATCTCGGCAGTTGACTGGTTTGTTCTGGGGGCTTTCTAAAGGGTCCTAAGCTTAAGGGTAGGTTGGACCAGAGAATCAAGTTGAGTCAGCCTTTTCCAGGATCATAAAGTGTGACCATATCTGATCTCCTGGGGTTGGGAGTAGTCTCTGGGTCAGATGCTGTCCTCGCTTCATCATGTTCTGTGCTTTGCTCTTCTAGGAGACCATGTAAGGTCAGTCAGCAAGCAGATGGACCCTGGAAGCAAAGAGGTGAAAAACAGAGACAATGCCTTGCAAAGAAAAGAGATGTCAAGGTCAACAAAATTTTCAATCAAAGGGCTAGAAACAGAAAGCCCAGCCAAGGAATGGAACAAGCCAAGTGTGAGGAATAGTGGCAGGATAAGCATGGGACACAGTCCTGATTAACTTTGTAGATAAAATTCCATTCCCAAGATTGGGTTTTTACCAGCCCAGGGAAAGCAGATCATTATTTCAGAGATGCAGAGAATAGATGTGTAGAAACAAGCTGGAGTGCAGAGTGTGAATTTAGTAATTCCAACAGCACCATTCAGGTCATGTTTATGTGAACAACACCTCTGGAGTGGTGTACTTGGTGGTGTAATACTCTAGGGTCTCACTGTAGATGGATTTAAAGAACACAAACATATCAAAGTGGGGGGGGAGGGAGTGCACAAGGACACTTAAGTAATACAGTGACCATATAGTGTATTATCAAACTAGAACATTTTTGAAAAGAAAACAGACATATTATAACTATATGAGAACAATACTTAAAGCATGGCTATTCTGGAAAAACAGTAATTGCACATTGATCCCAGGAGTAGGACAAAGTTCCTTGGGCTGCATTTGGCCTGAGACATCTTCTTGTTGGTATTTATCAACAAATAAGTCTATAATATGTCACCTGAAGGAGTAGCAGAAGGCATGTGAGAGGCACTGCAGGAACATGGCTGGGATCCTCAGCTCTTATTCTTTTGCATTTCATACATTTGAGACAAGCAATTCCCTTTCCTCCTCATTTCTCATAGGTGTGGTTTGCAGATCTTCCATTATCCCTTTGCTGCTGGGAAGAGCTACATTTCAGCAAAGCTCTTCTGGTCTGATGCCCAGAATATGTGTTCTTCACTTTCCTTCCCAGGCCCAACCACAAATGGACTTTTATCTCCATCTCTGGGATGCTTAACTCCATTGTGAAGCTTGGGTGATATTTTGCTTTCTCTCCTCTTTTCTGATTTTAATAACTAGGATTTATAACTGACAAACAGGCTTGCTTCTAATGAATTAATTATTAAAATACTATTTTGGCTGAAGGGATTACCTAGTATGTAATAATCAGCTCTGTCTTTATTTATAATCTCAACCAACTGTTGCTTTGACTTAATGTGACCCTAGCATACAACACTATATTAAATACATGTCAACTAACTGACATATCATGGGGACTGCCTTGTTGGAGCTTTCTTATATCTGATGTGCTAATGGACCCAGGAGCTTGAGAATTAAGGTGTCTGCCTACCTGCAGGTGTAGGTGAGAGCCATTGCATTCCTAAACAAAGTGGCTCTCCAACTTGAGTGTGCATCACCTGGAAGGCTTATTTAAACCACACATTGGTGAGCTCTACCTCCTGAGTTCCTAGATTCATTAACTCTGAAAAGGAGCTTAGGCTTTGCAAGTTCCCAGGTGATAATTGATGCTGCCATTGTGGGGAGCACACTTAGAGAACCAACATCTTAAAATTAATGATTTGATAATTTTTGCCCAGTGCAATCCAGGCAATTTCTCTCCTCATTTGAAAATGTTGGCAGTCCTCATTTTCTTTGAAATTAGCTAACTAAACAATGAATTGAACTCATTTAGGTTAGAACAGGTTCAGCAGTAGTGGTACCAAAAGTCTTCGAAATTTCTACCAACATTACTTCCTAATGAAATAAAAGGAAGAATTGACAAATTAGAGTCCATTTAAGTAAGTATGGAGAACTTACTATAGTCTGAACCTAAAAAGAGTAAGACCCTGCATGCTGGTAGGGAACTTACCCATGCAGACCATATCTTATGGCTCCTCTGAGAGATAGTCTTAAAATCCTCACACAATGGGTAAGATTCACACCAGCTGTGGGAGGAAGCCTGGAAATAGTTAATGATCATAGGATCAAAGAATTTGAGAATATTTGACTCCTTATCAGTAAAATAAAGTAGTTAAAGGGACAGATTATAATACGAGAGTGGAGACTTAACCAATGGTATCATCCTCTGGAGAAGATTCGGTGGTTTCAGAGCACCTGCAAAAACTTCATTTAGAAGACTTGCATTTGAGATGTAACTAAGAGGACCAGTAATTTTCTACAGAAGGAAGATGGCCAGCACAGATAAGGGAGTTTGACAACAACGATTTCCTAACTCTGCTCCACAAAGCTCTTCTCTTCCCATGACAGATCTGGCTGTACAGCAGAGGTGGATGCACTTGAGAAGCGTAAACTGATGCTAATAATTATTTTTGTTAATTTAACAAATACTTTTTATCACTACTTTTGATTCCTGTAGTCTTTTGCCCATACCAATATCTGAGCATGCAGGCGTATTATTTGTGATTAATGAATAACTTGCCATTCTACTCACCTTTTAAAACCTGGTGAGATTGGTTATCATGAGAAAAGGCTCTACCTTCTGGAGAACTTAGAAAACTGAATTTCTACACCACAGAGGCTGAGGACCAGATTCTAGAATGTGCTGATCTAGCTGAATGTGCAGAAGTAGGAGGTAAACTTGGGAGGTAGCTTGGCAGCTGGCCTGCAGACTGATCGTGTCCCAACTCTGCCTTCTGCTTCTGTGAAAATGAAACCCTCTTTACAAACAGAGAGAAGACACAGACACAAATAGCGATAAGCATCATAATGGATGTTTACGAGTAAGTGAGACCGGGGCTCAACAGAAGAGAAGATTCCATTGTCTCAGAGCACCTGCAAAGACTTCATGTAGACAGTGGCATTTGAGATGTGCCTAAAAGGATCCAATAATTTTCTACAGGCAAAAATGGGGTGGTTAAGGTTGCAGGCAGAGGGAACAGTACAGATCTTATAATTCCATTTGCAGAGAGTCACATTACTTGGTGAGGCCAAACGGCTCTTTGGTCAGAGGCGTGCTGTGTTCTGTAGGAAATGGGGAGCTTTCTGCTTGAGTGCTGCTACTTTTATTATGAGTGGTGCCGGTGGGCTTTTTGAATGCTTTTATCTTTTCTTGATCATTTCTCAAAGCAACAAGGTTTGGAGCTGGAGTGCAGCAAAGAAGGAGAATCTACTAAGAAACTAAGATTTATACCACTCGGCTGATTCGTTTAGGAAATTGCAGCCACATCCCAAGAAGCAGATCTAACAGGAAAGATTTTAATGAGTCACAGTGGCAGATGTGAGTGCCTTATGGTATTTCCAAATATGATAAGAGGTCCCAGGAGCTTTGTGTCAATTTAGGAAAAGGACCAAATCATTTACTGAATTTCTGTGGCTTAATTACAAATACATTTGTGAACCTTGGCTTGGGCCTTGGTTGAGACCAAGCTTTGAGGTGTAGGATTGATGAATTAACAACTTCTAAACTGGCCGAAGTTCTCAAATTCTTAAACAATGTTCAGAACATTTTCTTTGGCATCTTCAGTCATCTTTGTAGGGAAATAGCAGATGAGTGGTTGAGAACCTGTACTCTGGAGTCAGGCTTTCTGGATTCAAAACCTTGCTCTACCACTTACTAGTTATATGTACTTGGGTAATTTTCTTGATCTTTTTGAGCCTTGATTCCCTTAGCTACAAAAATAGGATCACAATAGTACCTACCTCAAAGATTGCTGAATGAATAAGTGTAATCTATGTCTTGCACAAAGTTATCAGGGGGAAAGGGAAGAAAGCTTGAAATGTATATGTGATTTTGAGCAATGATTTTTGAGTGTTATGTATATCTCTGCTCTGCTGGATTGACAGAAAGCCAAGAAAGCTTTTGGCTCTAAATCTTCCCCCTATAGATTAGAATTCAGGGGTCCTTAAACTTTTTAAACAGGGGGCCAGTTCACTGTCCCTCAGACCGTTGGAGGGCCGTACTACAGTTAAAAAAAAAACAAAACTATGAACAAATTCCTATGCACACTGCACATATCTTATTTTGAAGTAAAAAAACAAAAGGAACAAATACAATCACACCACCTCATGTGGCCCATGGGACCCCTGGAGATGATTTGAGGGCCAAGGTCTTAGAGATTTTTAATATCTGGGTGGAAACCAAGACCATAGTACTCGGTAGGATTCTTTTAATTGCTCAGCACCCATTTTGCTAATATTTCACCTCTTCTAGAAAATTTCTTGGGTTTTTTGATACCCCCCCACTATGCAAATTACAACGCTGCAGATTGATGCCCTAGAAATTCACGTCCTTCATTTTCAGAGTGCTTCAGAAGCTACCTTCAAACATTCACCTCTTATTCCCACCCACCCTGAGCATACAGTTGCACTTCTGGTGTCTATTTTACAGAAGGAAAATAGCTCAGGCAATGAACCCTTTAACTTTATGCCCTACACAAAACCACCCCCACCCCACCCCCATTGGCCACCCTCTGTATCTCTTCTCTTTTTTTTTCCCCCACAAGAATCGAAAAGCTTTGTTAATGCGATAAATTTACACTGGTTTAAAAAACTTTGTAGTATTTAAAAATGGTAGCCATTAAAACTATGCTTAACAAGTTGTCTTTTTTAAAAACAACATACATATCCATATTTACAAGGGTGGCTTTTATGCATCAATTGTGTTATAGATGTTTTAAAAAGCTATATTCTTTAAAATAAACTGTATAAAAGATGAACAGACCTAGTCATTTATTTCCCTTCAGTGTTCAATGCCTTTCTGAAGATATCTTACAGCAACTATTTTTCCTGAGTCTTCTGTTCATCCAAAGAAACCCTTCATCCTGACCATCTCTCTCCCACTACCATCACATAAGTCAGTCTCTGATGTTGCCCACCACTAGACTGCTGTATGCATTGCCTATAACCTAACGTGCTTATTCATTAGATCAATGAAAGTCAGTAAAAGAGATAAGAACTCATTTATTTGTTACTCAAAAACAATCCTTATTTTTGACTGGATTCAGACTTAGAAGTGGATGCTCTCAGAGAGGACAGCCTGTGTCTCTTGGCAATCTATTCCTGGCACTTTTCTCTGGCCTCCTTCATTATCTTGGCCAAAAGTTTAGTATATTCTGCATCCTCTTCCTTATTTTTCTTAGTACCGCTGTTTCTTCAGAGCAATGCGCAGGCGTTTATGTTGTAAGACATGGGAAGTTACAAGATGCTGAATCTTGGGTGCTTTGGTCCTAGGTGTCTTACCTTCTTTGTTTAAGGGCTTTCTAACAACATATTGGTGAACATCTTTAGACAGATTGAAAAGTTTGCTGATTCTGCTAGCTCTTTTAGGCCCCAGATGCCGAGGTACCGTAGTGTCAGTCAGTCCAGGGATATTCTTCTCTCCTTTTTTTACAATAACCAAGTTGAGGACACTCAGATTGGCAACCACAATGCAACCCTGAACACATTTGAGCTTCCTTCCTCCAGTTCTCCTTGGTCTATAATAGGAATGCCCCTTAGGCGACACGGCCATGGGTCAAGCCCCCCTGCTTCATGGGGAAACCTTGCTTGTCGTATCCACTACTGATTCAGACCACATAACCCTTCCATTCTTCCCCCGGCGTGTCAGCAGCAACTTCTGTGGCCATTCGCTTCTCATAGAAAGTACGAAGTTTGTGTTCATCGTCCACTTCAATGAATTTCTGGCAGCCAGTGGCTGGGAAGGAGATATTCAGCTTCATCCTGGAGTATCTGAACGCCTCCCAGGCACCACAGAAAAGAGGCTGTATCTCTTCTCTTTTTGTCTTTCTGACCCTCTGAGCTTATCACCTTTTCCAGGAAGGAGGGTGTATACAATAGGCTCAAATGCTGGGATGAGGATCTAAGACTAAATACTGACTGCTGAGTTTATTATTATGGAAGTCTTAATTCAGTACCCAATTTCCTTATCTTATTTATTCTCTCACTAATAACTGCTCTTGCTAAATGATGGGCTTCCTTTGCAAACTAACAAACTCTCAACTAAGAGTCCTCCTCTTAACTAGTGTGGAGCATTTGACACCACTGCCCCCCCACTCACTTGCTTCTTGAATGTCCTTTTCCTCCCCCTTCTTAGTTCCCTGGCTTCTTTTTCTAATCCCCTTTGCCTCTTCCTTTGTCTAACTCCTTAAACACCTACACCTATCTCCCTGAGGTTCTTCCATATCTCTCTTCTCTTTGCACTATGCATAATATCGTTGGCTGGATTTACTGCCTTCAGCTAGGTTGCTTTCTACATATAAACCTACAGCTCAACTTGTGGAGAGTGGGCTGTAAGATAGAATGGTCCCCACAACCTGGGGAACATTCAGGGAATGAACCCCCAACTGCTTCTCCTCCTTTCCCAAAACAACCATATTCCTTTATTCATGTTCCCCCTGCCAGAAGTCAGGTAGCTCTTTCTTTGTCTAGTTAATTTTTAAGAACTATATAGAAATCCTTGTGATTTTTCCCCTTCTTACTTGTAAACATTCATTAATGGAGTTAAGTAAAAACCATTAACAGAATGATTTGTCTTTGTTAAAGCTATCATACTGTAAGACCAAAAATAATGTCTTTTGTCTATGCAAATTTCCCATAGACAACTCTGTCAAGATACTATAAAATAAAGCTGATTTTGTGCTTTGGTCCTGGCTGCAGCCATCAGCTCAGTCAGTCCTCCTGATCCCATCTTTTGTCACTGCGTCTTCTCTTGTGTTCTATTTTCCTCAATGCCCACCACTTCCACTCTGGTTCATTCCCTGTCCCTGCGCTAGTTCTTGAAATCAACTCTCTCTTTTAATTCCAGGCTAACAACCATGTTGTCCTATACTCACGCCATGTGAGTGTCTTAAAATCATATTGCTATTTAAACTCAGCATGATCTCATCCTCCCCGTATTTTCTTTTTTGAGAATGGCATCTCCAGTTAACCAGGTGCTTAAGCCAGAGAAAAATAAAACTCGTGGATTATCTTAGTTGGTGTCCTGTTTCTTGCAGTCCATATTACAGTCCATATTAATCTCTCTCAGCGCACTTGGCTGGTCTTCAACTCTGTCCCCTTAGTTCAATTCCACTGTTGAGTCTTCATCATCCATAGCTCAAGCTCTCATGATCATGTTTGTGCCTATTATTTTCCTTCTGTAGCATCCTTCTGTGATCCACCTTCACAGTCTTTCTAAGCACAGGCATGCCTGGGAGATATTGCAGGTTCAGTTCCAGACTACCACAATAAAGTGAGTAAAACAAAATTTTGACTTCTCCAGTGCATCCGAAATTTGTATTTACACTGTGCTATAAGTTCTTAAGTGTACAATAGCATTTTGTTTTAAAAGCATGTATATTTTAATTTAAATATACCTTATTGCTAAAAAATGCTAATCATCATCTGAGCCTTTAGCAAGCCACATTGATTTGCAGATGGAGGGTCTTGCCTTCATGTCCATGTTGATGGCTATTGATGAATCAAGGTGGTGGTTGCTGAAGTCACAGGTGGGGGTGACAATTTATTAAAGGGAGACAACAGTGAAGTTTGCCATATTGACTCTTCCTTTTTGAAAGATTTCTCTGTTCCATGTAAGGCTGCTGAGAGCATTTTACCACAGTAGAACTTTTCAAAACTGAAGTCAGTCTTCTCCAACCCTGTCACTACTTTATCAAGTGAATTTATGTAATATTCTAAATCCTTTGTTGCCATTTCAGCAATGTTCACAGCATCTTCATAAGGAGTAAAAGGAGTATATTCCATCTCAAGATACCAGTTTCTTTGCTCATCCCTAAGAAGCAACTCCTCATCTGTTCAAGTTTTATCATGAGTTTGTAACAATTCAGTCACATCTTCAGGCTTCACTTCTGATTCTAGCTCTCATGTGATTTGTTCCAATAAGGCAGCAGTTCTCAACCTGTGGGTCTCAACCCCTTTGGGGGTTGAACAACCCTTTTACAGGGGTCACCTAAATACATCCTGCTCATTAGATATTTACATTACGATTCATAACAGTAGCAAAATTACAGTTATGAAGTAGCAATGAAAATAATTTTATGGTTGGGGGTCACCACAACATGCAGAACTGTATTAAAGGGTTGCAGCATTAGGAAGGTTGAGAACCACTGCACTAAGGTCTTGAACCTCTCAAAGTCATCCATGAAGGTGGAATAAACTTTTTTCAAATGCCTGTTAAAGTAGATGTTTTGACCTCTTTACTCATAAATGACTAAAGTTCCTACTGGCATGTAGAATGGTGGATCCTTTCCAGAAGGTTTTCAATGTACTTTGCCCAGATCCATCAGACACTGTCAATGGCAGCTTTAGCCTTACAATGAGTGTTTCTTAAATAATATGACCTAAAGGTTGAAATTACTCCTTGATTTATATGTTGTAGCATGGATGTTGTTAGCAGTCATGAAAACACTGATCTCTTTGTATATCTCCATCAAAGCTCTTGGGGGATCAGGTGCATTGTATGACCAATAATAATTTGAAAAGAATCTTTCTCAGAGAAGTAGGTCTCAACAGTAGGCTTTAAATAGTAAACAAATTTGAGCTTCTATGCAGACCACTAAAACTTTCTCCACATCAGCAATAAAGCTGTTTTGCTTTTTAAAAGTCCACTGTAGTAGCATTTTTATTTTTTAAAGATCTCATTCTTGCATTCAAAACTTGACCAGCTGTTCCAAGAGGCCTAGCTCTCTCTCTTCCTTTCAGCACACCTTCCTCTCTAAGCTTAATCATTTCCAGTTTATGAGTAAAATTGAGAGATGTGCAATTCTTTCTTGTACTTGAACATGGCTAGTAATTGTCCTAACTTTAATATTGTTTTTCAAGGAATAGGGAGGCCTAAAAAGAAGGAGAGAGTCAGAGAAAAGCTAACTGGTAGAACAGTCAGAACACATACATTTCTTGATTAAGTTTACTATCTTATATGTGTGCAGTTTGTGGCACAACAAAAGAATTGCAACAGTAACATCAAAGATCACTGATCACAGATCACTGTAACAGTTGTAATGCTAATGAAAAATTTGAAATATTACAAGAATTTACTAAAATGTGACATAGAGACACGAAGTGATCACATGCTCTTGGGGAAATGGTCTCAAATAGACTTGCTTGTTTTAGGGTTGAAAAAAAAAATGCCATATCCATGAAGCACAATGAAGCAAAGCACACAAATTTAAGTCGGATTGTGTTGTAAAACACAAGATTCTACAACATCAGAGACATCAAACTGGCAATATTGCAGCTATTCACAGATAATCAGCCACTGCTCCCAGTCACATGTGCATATTTTGGTAGATATTTCAGTAGTTCGTTTAGATGCTGGACCTTTGAGCTTTTAGATGGCTATGCAGTCTCAGAATGTCCCACAAGATGGCAACATGACCTCATAGAATGCCACTGGAGCTGCTTCAAGGACTTAACCACAGGGTGACAGCCTTGCACGGGCTCTGAGTCAACGGGAGGTTGGAAATTCTGCTACCCTGCTTTCACATTTGAAAACCTCAAGTCCACGTTGATTTAAAAGCAAGCTTTCTTGTCTCAGGCTTCTAAAGGTGACTGTTTAAGAACCACATCTGCCATGTGATTTGTGTTGTTGCAGGTAAAGCAGTATATATTTTGACAGGTTAGTACTTGAAATTCGGGCAGACATTTTTTACAGGTTTGCTTTCTCATAAATGAAACCTCTCCATGGATAGGATAACACAATCCATCTTTATTGTCAATGACTAAAGGTAAAGGCTGGATGCAGGCTTTGAAGGTTTTATAAGGGTTGTAAGGATTTGTAAGGCGAGGCATGACACAGTCAGTCCCCCCACGGTGATGTCCCACCCACAGAGGGGCCTGAGGACACCAGGAGTTGGAGGCCTCCTGTAAAGCAGGCTGGAACCAGGGCTGAATCTTCCCAGGAAAGACTAGGGGCTCAGCCCTGCCAGAGTCTCCAGGTTTATAAGAAGACCTAGATGGGTTATTGTGGAGTCTCCAATATTGGCAACTAATTCAAATAATTTATAGCAGTACAAACAAAACACACAGGGAGCCAAATTCAACTTTCGTCTGCCAGCCAGGCAGCTCCTGTGTTCCCGGAAGAGTTAGGGAGGGCAGGAGTCAGACTGGAAGGGTCAGAAGGGAAGGAGAGAGAGCAGGGAGGGCCACATTTTGCTTTGAGTTTCCTCCCTCAGAAGGCAGGTTTACATAATCTCTAGAACACTCGCTCACCCTAAGAGAATGCAGATTTTTATGAAAGTATTGTTTTCTTCAAACAGTGTCCCCCAAGAAATATCCACTCTTTGAATTCTTAAACAGTATTAAAACAACTCCTTAGATTATTTTTCTTGGCTTTACTGGTAAAGGAATCATGCTTTTATTTGTGCCACAGAAATATTTTCATAAATAATAATTGCCATAATGTTTCCATGTGACTCATTTCATTTTGGGGTCTGTATTGGAAATTTGAAATTTTTGCTGATTATGAAAGGAATACATGCCCTTCGGGGAAATCAGAAGTAGGAGAGAACCTCGAATATTAAGTAAACATTTTATAAACTATAAAAAGTAATTAAAGGTCCTTCAAAATGCTCCCCTCTTCCATCACAGTAGCAATCTTGTGTATGATTATTCAGATTTTTTTCTATGTGTATCAAAATGTATTGATTTTTGATAAATATGCAAATCTAAGATTTTTTAAACAATGATATGTAATGCTGATTTGTAATCCACTTTTTCATGCAACATTTGATGAGCTGATTGATATTGTAACTATATTCTTCTTGGACATCCTAATCCACAACCAGCCAAGCCACCTGTTGTCTAATTGTAGCCCCACCACCTACAGATAGTGTCAGATGACATTCTAACTGGTTTCTGTCTTTATTGGAAATATTTCTGATATTTCACAATTAAATGTGGGATGTTCTTAACATGTTGAGAAAGTATTCACCTATTTCTACTGAAATAATGTAATTAATTTTATTTTAAATCATGGATGGGCATCAACTCATAAAAATGACATCTCAACATCTGTCAAAAAATCCATGACATTTTTTGAACAAAATAATTTTGACAAATTATTTTTATTAAGGATCTACCCTTGAACCTTAATACAAACTTTACTTCCCTGAGACTTTTTTTTGTTTTTTTTATTGAAACAGAGTCCACTATGTTGCCCTCAGTAGAGTGCTGTGGCGTCACAGCTCACAGCAACCTCAAACTCTTGGGCTCAAGCGATTCTCTTGCCTCAGCGTCCCAAGTAGCTGGGACTACAGGCACTGAGAGGCATATTTTTTCTTGAAATGTCCTGCTCAATTCTCTTTTATCTAATGTGAGATTTGTCCATAGTTTTAGTTTCTTCTGTTTTTATGCAGACTTTCGAAAATTCCATTTTATTGTTATGCTCTGGTCTTACAAAAATTATTTTGGATTTTTTTTTCTTTTTCTTTAAAATATTATCAGCACAGTGTTACTGAATAATGTGAAAATAATTTATATCACTGAGCTTGATGTCTTTTAGGATGAAATTATTTGATAACTTTCTTAATTTATTAAACAAATTTTCCATAGAATTTTTATTTATTTATTTTTATTTTATTTTTATTTATTTATTTATTTATTTTTTTATTATAGATAAAAATATGCACCATAGATGTGGCCCAACCCATCACCCTCCCTCCACCCAAACCTCCCCCCTCCCTTCCCCTTCCTTAGAATTTTTAAACAAATTGCAATCACTTGGAGATTTCTTG